>JABUQX010128276.1:0-27852 GCA_015478945.1 Trachelipus rathkii
CTGTGGCATTTACCTATAGTCGTTTTCCTTTATTCTTCTCGTACTCTGTTCTTCAAGCCACGTTTCTATTGTTATTTTTAATTTTCGTTAGTTATCGTATATATATATTCACCTAGTATATATATATGATATTATATATATTATATATATATATATATATTATATATATATTACTCTTGGCTAGACTTTCACCTATAGTTACATCTTATATAATACCTACGCCTGCTGGCCTCTACTCCTACCTACCCTCATTAGTTATATACCCTCCCCCGTTCCTTGCTCTGTTTTTAGGGGTGCATTTACACACTCGGTTTAAATAAGTGATGATAAGTATTCTTTATAATCATCCAAGAGTTTAATATAAGAAAATAAACTATTTTTAATTTTTGCCTTAGTCCGCGGTGCCGGTGTCATCGACACTACACGATTCTTTTAGTTGATATATATCTTTATTTCATGTGCTTCCATATAAATAAAACCACGACAGGGCACACAAAAACTTTTAGTCGGTATTCTTTCAAAAGCTATTAAGTATAATTCATCTAGATTTCCCGACTTTTCGTTACCTTTTCAACTGAGTTAGATCATTTTTCCGACGTTAGACTATCATTCCTTCCAGGACCGTCAGCATGTGACTACCCACGGTCTTTGTTACTTTAACTAACGACTTCTCGATGAAGAGAGGAATCGTGTTCGATTTCTCATGTTTTTCGTTCTACTTACATGATGACACGTGCGTCCCTTCTTCGCGCTGTTTCTCTGCTTCTTGCTCCTTCCCTCCGTCTTCTTTGCCCCTGGGCCCATGCGGGTGGGGGGTTTTTTCGTCGTGGGGGAGATCGTTCTCATTCTTACAGTCTCTCTTCTTTCCTGTACGGATTAGTGGCAGAGCCGTGGGCTCCTGTTGGCAAAGCGGCATGACTCCGCCCACACGGAATCGGTTTTCGAATCTTATATCCGAATTTGTGTATTTTCGCACTGCAGTGTTATTAATTCTCGAACACACTTCGATTATTACTTTGTTCTAAATCACACGTCGGTACGAGTCGCTGCGTTAGAATTACCGACGTTCATCAGAATCCTGTTAAATACGTTTCGCCACTTTATGCATCGATTGATAAGCTCTCGTCTTACTCCACTGTTGGTCGTTTTTCATATTCGTATGAATACTCCTTCTTTTTTGAATGTCGTACCTGCGTTCTCGCGAGTGCTTGGATAAAGCGACGGGGGAAAAAGCAATTAACATTTTTTTACCTCTTTGCTTTTCTTCTCATCTCCCGCTTTTTCTTGAAGTACATACTTAGTATTTCATTTGACGTAGCTTTCGAAACGCCTTCGGCGTCTCGCAACTCGACTCGTAAGTTTTTAAAATCCTCTTTTTCGAACACTACGAAGTCGTCGAAATTAAAATTATTCACAATTTTCGAGAATCGCCCGTCCTCGCCGATAGAGAATCCCTCGACGTTGCTCTTTAGTACCTCGGGAAAGGATGCGTAATAGTTCACTTGTTTCTTGAAAATATCTACGAGAAAAGAGTCTAATTCTGAATGATTTTCCAACACGTAGAGTTTGGGAGAGTTGAGGCCTTTGTTGTGAAACCTTTTGCCAAATTCGATAAAGCACCTTCTCAGGGCGCGGATGTTTATGTTTCGGGAGGGTCTAGTAGCCGATAAAGCACCGTCTCAGGGCGCGGATGTTTATGTTTCGGGAGGGTCTAGTAGCCGGGCTGTCGTCGTCGCTGTTGTCGAAGGGTAGTTCGATTTGCGTCGCTTCTTGAAATAAGCTATCGTCATCATTTTCATCAATTTCTTCTCTATCGGTATAATTATCGTCATTTACGTAAATAAGACTCGAATGAATGATCTTTCCCTCTGGTATTTCGAGCTCTCCATTTTTAAACGAATCGTCGCTCCCGCAATCGTCAAAAATATAATATAGGCTCACATTGGGGGAGAGGCTTTCGATACGCATTAAACTTTGAGAGAATCCTGCGACGCGTTTTATAAATTCGACTCTCGTTTCTCCCTCGTTGTTCGGAACGAAAACGAATTTACTCATTCGACTCTCGTTTCTCCCTCGTTGTTCGGAACGAAAACGAATTTGCTCAAATAAACTTTATCCATCCACGAGCGTTCGAGAAACTCTCTCGTTAATTCAATCATTTTTTTCATTTTTTCTACGCTTTTTGAAGATTCTCTGAGATCAATGGCGACCAGAACGGTATTGAAGGTCAAATATTCCTTGAGTATATCGGTTTCCGATTTAAAATAATGCATCATTTGCGATCGGGGAACGCTGACTGCGTAAAGAGAGTCGCGAATTTGCATCGCCCAGGCGCTAAAGAAATTCATGTTTTCCTTTTTTCATCGTCCTGATTTAATATTTGTTTTAATATCTTAAAGATTACGTAAAAATTCATTGGTATTATTACCCATTCGCTTTTCCATTTCAAAAAACATTTGGTTTTTTAAATAAACCAAATAAACGATTGAAATTTTCTTGATCCTGGCGTATCGAGCTCGTTCGCTAAGCACTAGGCTCTATTTCGCCTCGCTACGATCGTTACTCCGCTTTTTCGGGGTTCCTGCTTTATTGGAGACACGGTGAATTTCGTTTTTTTGCACCGTTTAAGAATACTACGGATACACCAGAATAATCACAGGTTTATAATATCCTATCAAAATTTATATAAATAGTATATTATGCGTATAAATATTGGTTAAATATCCAGAAATGTTTTTATGATAAATAAAGTAACAGAATATTTTGATATTCCATTTCATCCTATATCTCTTCTACTTTTTATTCAAAAAAAATTTCCAAAATAACGATCTTGCTATCATGTTCTTCGACGACTTATTTGCATTAAATTATTACCTACCACTAAAAATTATTTTTTTCGATTAAATTTTTTATTTTTTATGGACGACGACGTGAAAATTACGAATAGCCCACGAATAACAAGTCACTTTTGTATTTTTTCTATACTATCTTATCATATAAAACACTACTATAGTTTAGGTCCATTTTGATTATATATTAGTTTAGTGTACTTTATTAATCTATCAAAAAGCTATTAAAAACATAATTATTAATAGTATTTTCTTTTTGTCGTACTATTTCGTGTTCTCGTCCTTCGGTATGCTAAACGATTATTAGCCTTTCCTTCGACGTGATTCTGTAAACATATAGGGATAAATTCATCAATGCTATCTATCCCTACGAGTTAGACTATCCTACTCAGGCTCATTGATCTCCTTTTCTAACATATTAACACAAGATATTATTTAGGAATCGAATTAATAAATCAATTCTTGTTTTATTTTCTAGCTTATTTCAATTACGACACTACATCCAACATGCTCATTCTTTTATATTTTTCTTCTCTGTGGCGGTACATTGTACGGTGCATCAGTCCCTCATATCTATACCGAGAAGTACGAGGGGTAATCTACTTGTGAGATCAGTCAATGTAGTCAGTAGCGTGTGAGAGAGGGACTGTTGTTACATAGTCCTTCATTGCACGCTTAGATTTAGTTAGGCGCATTGCCAGGCATAGATTGTTCTAATTACGAGAATCGTCGGGGCGAAGTTCGCAGGATTCTTGTTAATGTATTATGATCATAATTCCAGTATCATAATGGTGTATTGATTGATCATTCAGTGCTTCTTAGTCTGTGAGATGTTATAAGCATAAGATTGCGATGGAGAGCCGTTAGTTAAGTAACTTTCTGGGTTATTTTGATGTCTTCACAATATCATTTTTTTTGTGACCTAACCATAATATATATATATAGAATCTACTAATTTGATTCTCAAACTCACTAGGGTCTGGAATTCGGATAAACTCGAGAAGTTTACGTCTCACTATTTACTTTTTTTATGTGAATATAGTCTGGCTCTACGCACACATGATATAATGGTCGCGGTTAATCCAGGATTGGTTCGACAAGGTCGGTTTGAAGAAAATAGGTTTTCAATTAAATTTAAAAACTTGGTCGCGCCATAACTCAGGACGGTAGATATCTTCGTTTGTTTCGACCCGACTAAGAGTTCAGTCGCCGATGAGATCCACTATCATCTGTGTAGCTTACTAATTTTTGAAGAGATACCTTGGGTGAGAGTCGTTTCAAAATAACTCTTGTTTGTAGATCGATATGGATTTACTCCTGGTACCTCAGATTAAAGAGTTTCACAAACTCTTTAATCCTTCTTATAAATTGACCATCATTTGACTAATTTTTAAATACTACTTCTACTTCTGTCCCCTTTCCCGGCTCGGGACGGTGTGAGCGACAGCCCTTCAGCATCCTGGAGATAACTGTCTACTTTTCGACTTTGAAACGGGAGAATGTAAAGAGGTGCTCCACTCGCATAACATACCATCTACCCCTGCTATTCATAAAAAAGTTTCCATAAATTTATTTTAGTTAACTCTATAAAACGTCTCAGAGATACTAATTAAGTTTTTTTAATCTATTCTACATGTTCTATTAAGTTCACTCAGAACATTAATTAATGAATAATATATTACGCATAACTAATAATATAATTAGTTATTAAAACAATTATCATTTTACTCACAACAAGAGTTGCAACCGCGTACTTAGATGTGTTGAAAAAATTAACCGTGTCCTCTTGACATTAAAAAGAAGGCGAACTGAGTGTGGGAGTCTTATTTGACCGGTTGCACTTCTTACATAATTACAAGTGCACACACTACACGTTATGATCTTTATAGACTGTGTCATAACTTTTAATACTCATCTACTCTATGTATCCATGTTGATCAGGACTCACTCTTAATACACATCGGATGCCTCCATCTCGTGTTAAACTAAAAAATATAAAAGGAAATGGTTGCACCACGCGGACGAATCTATAATTAACATATCAGCCACATGAAGTGGTGTATGCAGTTTTACGGTATCGAACAACCATTTTTATCATTGACTCTATGTATTCCATATATTCTCTGAGTTCGTTAGCTAGCTCAGCAAAGCAGAAGCGGCAATCCTGTGTCTGTCGAGGCTAGCAGTCTATGCAGCCAGTCTAGGCGCAGCAAGAGCTTCTTCCGACCGGAAAATATGATGCCAGTCCGTAAGTTTGCCCTAAGTACATGTTCCGAGGCCTGACTCTTTTCTTTGTTGCCCTACAATATCATACATCATGCGGAAACCATATAAAATAACCTAATTACTCGCCCAGTTTCTCACATATGCCCACTGAATCATCGTCATAACTACGATTATGAATATCGACTGGGCCATTGAGAGGAAATATTGTGTAGAATTTAAGAATTTCAGAATATATCCTAAATCTAACCAATTGTAGTGAGGACGGCTTATAGTAATTTATTTGTAGGATACATCTTTCTTTCGAGCTTTCCTGTATAAGGAACTACGCATAAATATGAATGGACGGATTCTTTATTTTGTATTATATTTCTCTATCAGTAATCTATTGGGTTCCCGCGTTACACAGTCTGAGAAAGTATATAGACCGGTTTTTATGCTTCTCGTAGGTCGCTTATATTTTATGGTTCCGTGTCTCATCCTCTTGCCTAGGAAAACTTACCATTTTCGTTATACCGTGTTTAACGTACATAGTATTAAGATTTTACTACTACCAATGGTCTACTAACTATGGGATGACTCTATTCTTGACTCAGCTTATTCTTATTCAGGACCAACTACTGATCTACGATATCATATTCTTTTATAAGTATAAGTCAGATCTAAGACTCTGCTATACATAGGAATGACGATTCGATTCTGCTCTACATTAATTATGATTCATAATTATTTCCGGTTTCCTTATTCGAAAATAGTGTATTTCATCTCATCGTTCAAATGATTTATAGGTATCTTCATTATATATTATGAGCGAATGCGTCCTTCTTTTTTATGGCTTCGCACGTAGTTATCCTTACTAATCATAATGACATATCATCATGCTAGCGTAAAATTACTAGAATATTTATTTTCTTTGATGTAATGACATCTTTGGATAAATATCGTCGCTGTCTCTCCCGTAATATTTGTTTTTGTATAAATTTGACTAGCCGAAACAACTAATATTCATTTTACTACGCTTCTCTTAATCCTCACACAGCTTCGTTACTATCGCATTTCTTATATTTCCTCGAATTTGTTATTACATATTCTATGCTGGCCGGATCTACGTATATTGAATTCATTATATCTTTAACTATTACTCAACTCATATAATATATTGATTATATATTAAATTGTTAATGAGATTTAGTATGCGTACGGAATAGCCAACGTTGACATACAAATATCTTTTTAGTGTAGGTACTTTCACTATTACGGTCGGCTAGATAGTCTCTTAAGTTGTGGCGGGAGTTTACAAGTCATCTCACGGCTATTTATAGTGAAGAGTTATTCTTTATTTATCATATTTTATACTTTTGTATTCTTTAATGGAGTTATTTATTTTATAGATATTATTATTATTATGCATGAGTTACTATACTTATTGTAATTTTTTTATTTTATGTCAGGGTACTTGGAGTTGACGATTTATAATCTTGCTTTCAGTGACAGGTCATTGGTTGCAGGTTTCGGTTTAGCCCAGCTAATATGAGGCTACAGACATTCCTTCCGTGTGGTACATTCTGACACCGATTAATATCAGTCTCTAGTGTTTACTATTTTGTAAGTTAGAAGACATTACTTATGCATATGCCTACTGATAATTCGAGGTATTGATTATCCTTCATCTTATTAAATATACATTGTTAAAAGTCTTTCTCTGTTCTTTATTACATACTTTGTTCATAGAGAACCGTAATCACTCATTTTACATTAATACAATCTACTTCACGCAATAATGCCTATGCGTAACGGCTATTATACGACGTATCGAATTATCTATTAAGATTTACATCTTTAAATGATCGTATTACCGCTTTACTCACGATATCAGAAAAGCTATGTCAAAAACTAACTACTATCTTGATTAATTCGCGATACCCGACGTTATATATTTTTCATGACGATTTGTAGAAAATAGAATGAAGAGAAATCAATACAGACGAAATAATAAAATTGATGTAAAATATTACAATAATAGTAATACGTACGATAGCTATGCAAATATATTTCTACCGGTTCCAAAGTGGGCCATCCATCATACTTCCCCAGACTTCTACATTCGACCTAGCGCATTTTGATATCTTACGCATAAGTTGATTATTTAATTTAGAAATACATTTTATATTAGCTGTTCAAAGCACTTCAATTAAACTATTGATTGTTCGAGTCGTGCTATAGTCCAAAGTAAGTAAAACGCAACGTTTGTACAGTTGCGGGGAATTGAATCGTTTTAAAATAGAGAACGGCTACTGTTTCGAATCTAACAGTAGCCCCACCACCGATACGCGATTAGGAATTCTATGCCCAATCCCAATACGACATCCGGTGAATTTTATCATGGAAGACGGAACGAGGTTGCAATTTTCTGACGAAAGATATAGAATACGGATGTGTTGCATATTCGAAGCTTTGCAAAAGGGCGGTTCTTGGACATGGAATTTTCAAACGCCTTTCGATATTCGTCAATTTCTTAATCGAGATTTACGGTTGTTTTTATTCTTGGCCTCAGTAGAAGAAGAGTTAAAGCTTACATAGCCCAACTCGCCATAGTCCGGGCGCTCGGACCCCGTTAAATAGCTTTTGAGCTGTACAAAGGTTTCTTCTTTACTAAACACCTCGTGTTACGGTTTCAAGTAATTGAATTTATTTTAAATTGCTGTGGTTCGAATTTCTGATTGTTCTCTTCATTTGTTATATATATTATATACCCTAAGTTTTACTGACCAAGAGATATTAAGTTAGGTATGGCTGTAATCTATATTTTAGGGGTGATAAGAGGACTATATATGGTAGCTACTTTATTTCTTTCTATTTATATTCTCTGTCTAGGGTGACTTTGCACTCATACCTTTAGTAGGGGTTATTGCCTCGTCAGGTTAACCCTTCTTTTATATCCTCACGGTATACACTAAGCTTTAATCATTATTTCTCTTTCTTAACTTATTTTAGGCTTGAGTGCGCCTTTTTTACTATCCCTATGTAGCTCACTACTATCCCTATATCCTTTTCTTATCGGTATGGTGTTTTATTGCCGCTTTATTCTTCTTGCTTCCTGTATTATTCCCCGCGTCACACTTCCACCTACTATTTGCGCAATGGTGTCCGGATTCTATAAAACAACTTTTTCTTCACCTCTCTCAAATCCCCACCACCAATTGTTCCTCATATATCCTTATCACCAGTTCAATACCTCACAGTAATTTTTGATCACTTGAACACATGGTTTCTGCTCCAATTCTTATTTTTTGGTGGGCGGTACTGAGTAAACACTAGTGTCCACTCCTTAACTTGTTATTTTGGTCTGTTCTTTCCTCATCATAATTTAATTTTTTAGAGTAAACTACAAGCTCACCAAATATTTAATAAATCATTAGGGTGTGCTTTAGCGCATCCCCACAGTTTTTTTTCAACCATTCACATAATAAATCGCTTAACCGGCCCGTGAAAACTTTGGTGTAATAATTTGTCACTTATTTGGCCTCCTCCTCGAAGTAAAAAAATAATTACCGATATATTTTCTTCGACGGCCCCAGATCGAAGCGTAACTAAGGGGACCCTTAACGATTTTTATTTCGTCTATTTCTTTAAAATTTGTTATCTATTTTATTTATCAGTCCATACTAGTATCATATTAGATCATACTTATATATATACTTTATTTATTTATTATTTATTATACCATTTATTATATTTTTTATGATTTTATTACGTATATAGGTATATACTTTAAGGCTTATTTTCATTCACTTTTTTAGTGTACGCTATATATACTTGGTACTGATTATCGTATTATTATATTCCTTCTTTCCCTTTTACCTATTCCTTTTTACCTTATCTACGTATATTAGCCCCCGTAGGTATTAGCCCTTTTCCTACACATTTATCCCGACAACTCTTATATTTTTTACAGGTTGAGACATACGTTAAAAAGTTCCTTTATAGATATAGATATAGACCTTGTTTATAACGCTCAATTTATATTAAACGATAATAATTTTTATCTTAAGAAATTTATATTAATAAGTCAAGCAAAGTGTTTCAACATTTTATTTTTTTATATATTAAAACAAACGCGAGTGTCGTTTCATAGTAAACGAGACGACCGATCGACCGAACGACCATATTAACGTAAAAAAATCTTAAGGTTCCCAATCTCCCGCGGTCGCTCGGGGACATTCGTGAATTAATCGTAAACCGTAGGCGGGTTTTACATGGTAAGATGGGTGGTTTTAGCGGGTTAATTTTACACAGACGATAGCAGAAATCTCTCCCAGGCCTATAGGAATCACTGCAGTTCGTGTCGTTCGTTTTTTTTTTTTAATTAGTTTTATGCTTTACCTCAGTAAATAATTATGTCCTTCTTCGCTTAGCAAACTGGAAAATATAATTGTTAGAGTCACTAAAATTAAAAAAAACAATAATCACCTATATACGTAGCATCTGCCCTCTTTAAAAAAAAATTGGTCTTAAGGAACGAAAAAATTTTTTTGCAACATCTCCAACGAGAAAGTAGAGAGTAATCGTTTATTTTGTGCCGCGACGAACCGTCAGGAGGGTATCTTTAAGCATTTTCTTTACTTAGATATTTATATAAAGAATTGATATTCAGGTAATTACTTTATTACTTGTTTTATTTTTTTCTACTGTTAATTAATCTTTTTTACTAATTTCTATCATATACTTTAATCCGTGGAACTTTTCGGTATTTTTCCTCAATTACATATCGATAGTGACTCGTTCTCGTAATTACCGAGACAAATCCTCGGAAAGGGTTATATCAGATCGTAAGACAGTATGAACTATTTTGGCGGTATTATTATTAATTTATAGTGACGAATTTATTCTGTATCCGATTTATATGTCGAAGGTCTGAGTTAAAAAATTTAAAAAAAAATTTTTCTAAATTTTTTTTGAAGTCGACTTTTTGGAGAGCGATTTTTAATTAGACCTTTTGAGTTATAACCGGTTCCGACTTGAAACGTCTACTATTTTGAACGCATAGTAAAAATCGTAATTGTAGAAGGACTAAACTATTAAAAAAAAACAATAAATATATTTAGAGACTACCTTTAAAAATTTTAAACTTATAAGAAAAATCTTAAGGGCCTCCCCCTTAAGCTTCGATCAGGGCACGAAAAAAAATTACTTGTTTACTCGAAAACGTCTTCGTCATTTTGGTGCTTAAATATTAAAGTCCTCAAAATAAATTTGGGAAATCGAGCCGGACCTGTTATTGAACGACGCCCATTTACCTATAACCGTTCCAATAGTGACGTTTTATCGGAACCGTTTATAACTCAAAGGTCTACTTCAAAAAAAAAAAACTCTCTCCATAATAATTCGACTTCGGAAAAAATTGAGAATTTTTTTTTCAAATTTTGACTTAGACCTTGGACTTGATGAAACTTTTAGAGAATAAACGTCACTATATATATGGAAAAATCGCTTAACAATAGTTCATCCCTGAAAATATTGCCGTTTGATCGTTCGAGGTCGTTTTTATGGTAATCGAAAAACGTCATTATAATATAGTGACGCCGTAGAGGAAACCCGGCCTCGATTAATCCCCTCCGAGGATCGTCTCGGTAATTACGAAACGTCACTATCGTATTTTGAACGAAAGAACGTTACTTTTTACTTCTTGGGAGATGGTGCAAAATAAATTTTTCGTTTCTTAAGCGTCTCGGGAGATGGTGCAAAATAAATTTTTCGTTTCTTAAGCGAGTTTTTTTTTTTCAAGGGAAACCGAACAAAATTATTACGGAATCTAAGTCTATAAAGAATTACTATTGAGGCATTCACATATCATCTAATTTTTTTTCTTAGTTTTAATGAATAATTTTCATCATACGAAACGACAGTCTCACGCACGTTTTTTTTATTTTTATTTTTATTTTGTTTTAAGGAAAATATTTTACTTTAGTTACCTCTAAAAAATATTTATCATCGAAAATTGGTTTTTAAGGGAGACTAATTTATAAAAAAAATAATTTAATAGGCTATAGAAAATTGATGTATACAAGTATTATTTAAATAATTATTTTTTTTCTTCGTTCTTAATTTTTTTTAAAGTTTTAATTAATTATCATCATTTATATAAAAAAATGGCTTGAAGCCTATTGCCTATAAATGGGGAGTGGACATTATTTTTTATCATTGTTTCAGAAGCGTAACTTCGTCAAGTAACGTTCGCAAATGGGTTTCATCGCTCATCGTCGTCGAAAATAATACCGGTTGACCAGCATCTAAGAATTGGAATACCTTTTTATTCTACTATTACAGAAGACTTTCTCATGTTATTATTTTTCTACAGTGAAAAAAATAACTGCGTCACAACCTTATTTCTATTTTTTTACACCGGAAATCCTCGACCGACGATTAGCTCGAAATGGACAAGAACGGTATGAATCTGAGAGATTTGGCGATGAACGTCATTTTTGAAACATCATGTTTCCAAGACGCGTACAACAAAAATGTTTATGATTCAAAAAAAATTGCGGCGAACTACGAATTGATTTTAACTCATTTATTTGAAAAACACGGACCGAAGGAAATAAATTTCAACCTAGTGTTATCGCTATTTGATTCAAACAACGAAGAAAAGTCCTCCGCCAACTTTCTAGAACTTCTCGAAAACGTACTTATTCGACGAGACGAAATCTCACATACAGAGTAACTGAATTCAACTAACACTAAGTTGGACCAATGATATAATTATTGAATCTCAGCTATAAGACAATTTTTTTGTTAGACGATTTGTATTTTTTCCATGGCTGCTTAGAATCCTGTCTTCGGTGTTATTACAGGGCACTACTGGTGTGCCGCCGCGGTTTATCGTATTCTTGTTCGTTCTTGATCTTCTTGTTCCTTAGAATATGATGATATTATTTTGATTTTCTTGATGATAGAACCTATTTTATGAAAAAAACTAAACAACACCAATACCTTTTTTTCGAGTATCAAGAACTCTGAAGAAATAGTTCAACTACGTCTACGAGGCGAATGAACAGCTCTCACCCACCTGAAAACGAATTTTCGTCGGAAATGAGTTAAATTAATATAATTTCGAACCCTTTGATTTTTCTCAATATCTAGACCACATTCGAAGCACTCAAATCTGTGCAGAATGCGCGCGAAAGCGTGTACGAGCATAGTTCGAACCCGAGAGTTTATGAACAGTAGACTCTTTACTTCTAGTAGGGAAGCGTGGTCGGGCTGAGCGCTTTGGGTCAGAAAAACCATACAAGCTTTGGTTAAGTATTTATATAATTCTGACTCGGAAAGGTTTTTGCACCACAAAATTTGCAATTTTTCGAGTTCGTGAATTGCAGAACCGTCATAAAGTTGTTAGTCATAGCAACATGAATTTATCTACAATTAAGGTCGTGGATGTTAGTCATAGGGCATACGATGAATATTTATCTATAAAAAGAGCATCATTCTGCTAGAAATTCTTTATCCGTAATTGTGAAAATGGATGCTGATTTAATCATTATTTCCGTTACCTTGACAGCCAGTCGATTTAAGCAGATCTTGGTCGTGCAAGAATTAGCTGGGGGTTGTGAGATAACGAACTGTGAATTAATTTTGCGGGTTTTTTCTAGTCTGAAGAGTGAAATAGTTTCCCGACCACTTCCTATCCTTATATTCTTTTGGGTTTACTGGGCGCTGGACTTATTGTACCTTTCCTTCGATCGCTGTGATGCTTGATGTATTGGTTATTCTTAGAGCTTAAAAAGGACTCTGCTATCTTTAATCATAGTTGTGTTGTCATATCGTAAAACAAAAGAATAATCGAATGGGAAATTCGTCGAAAGACTCTACCGTTAGCACGAATTTTCCGTTGAAATTATCGAAAGAGGTTGAAAAATAAGAAGTGGTCGCGAGTAATTTGAATTGATAAGCTGAATATAGTTGGATCGTTGTGGAGATTATCTAGAAAAATTTGTTCTGGAAACTTTAATTTTTGGAAACTTCTTTACTAAATGATCGGGGAAAAGAACAGACGAAAATACAAAACTACCATTTTTCTTCCTTGTGTCCTCGCGGTGCGAGGAATTTCTGCGGTGATCCGGTCTTGTCTGCTCTATATTGCCTGGTTGTTATTAATTCTTCCAATATATGTTTATTTTGGAAGGGAGCAGCGTGATCGCCGTGTATTTTGGAGCATTCTTTTCGGTGTGAAACTAACTCGTTAAATGGCCCAAGATAGATAATTAGATTAAGAGAAAAGGTAACTTTATTTTTTGATTCCTCGGTGGACACCTCAAAAATTGTTTTCAGACCTCCGAGTTTTGACCTATAAAGTTGATACTGAGAAGAGTTGAAATTGTGGTGTCCTTTGTGAACATCTCAGGACTTTCAAAAAGTTGTGCGGGCCCATTCCCTTCTTAATGCTCCTCAGAGTACTCCGAAAAAAACTTGAATGGTATATTTCTCAACCACCCCATTTCTCCCACTCTCGGTATTTGGTCTCTAAATCTGTGACTCGGTCTCTGGTTAACGGAGCGGTTTATTCCGTGTATTTTATATTCTTGACGACGTAGCGTAATCTGGAGAAAAATCCTTAGTCTGTGTGCTCTCTACCTTGAGTTAAACTACCAATTTTGTACAAAAGGCCCATGGTTCCTCAATAATAATGACTGGAAGTTAAGCAATATTACGGGAAACCCATTCTAATATAATAATACTCTGTATGACAGAATTATGCTGATGATGTTGTTGGAACGACAAGTTACGTTATGACAGAGTGAAGTCGTTTTTGAAAGGAAATTGACCGTAGATTGATTTAGCTCTCCAAGATTGAATGATTTCATATTTTTCTTCTTTTTTATACCTTCCTCAGTTCCTAGGACTCTCTTCTTCGAATCTTATGAAAAGGTCGATGTATAGCGTTGGGCTGTTTATTCCCCATTCCCAAGATATAATCGATCCTTGCGATAATTTATTCACGATTTAGACAGGTACCGCAGCTTTCACTATTCTTGAAACGGAAGGATTACAATTTAATTTTGATCGATACTTGGTTAAAAAAGAAAAATTCATCATTAGTGAATGCGGTGATCCTTTACATAAGAAGGAGAATATCATCCCAACTTTTCCGAAATAATCGTGGAGACTAATGGCCGATGACCTATATTGTGAATATTTGTCCATATTTTGTTGTTGGAAACTTATAGAGCAACCATACCCCGGACAGAGATTACTGTATCTTGTTGGATTTGGTTTTGCCTGAGATCATTTGAAAATGGTAGAAACTCAGTGCTGGAAAGAAACACTTTAAAATTGTCGTGGATGGATTTAGGCATTTCGGGTTAAAAAGATCGATATGGATTTCCTCACCCGCATTCATTTCTTTTTGAGTTTTTTTAAGATAGGCACGGTGTTCCGGTAGACCGGCGAGCCGCTTAAAACACCATTCTCTCATGGAGTGGTTTCCAATCTATACGGGATACATCTGCCTATAGGTATTTTTTTCATGGAATACCACCTGTTCCTCTTAAGCTATTGATCACGACGTACATTAGGTGGACAGCGGAGTATGTCCTAGTGCGGGAAGGGGGGGCTTAAAAAGCCTTTGTACACCACACAAACACTATTATGAGTATATTTAGTATTTTTATTACTATTTTTATACTATCTTCTATTTCTTTTATAGACGCTATGCTCTTCTATATGAATATATAATATAATTATATCTATATTTTGATATGATATTAGTATATGGTTTGTATGAGTATTTATTATTATAACGTTATATTATCCATATACTTTATATTCTATCCCGTATTTTATTAGGAACTTCTTTCTAATTTAGATATACTTATAGTACTATGTTTATCTATTTTATGTTGGTCCGGTTATATTATATTTTATTTATATACCCGGGGTTATGTTATATGATTATAATATTAAAACTCTACATATAAATTTATCATTCTGTACCTTCCTATATATATTATTATATACGGTTACCATTATATTACTAGTATTTAGTATAATTATTATATTATATTATATAAAATATACTTATATTCTATATATATCTTATCTATTATCATCAATATAATATATCAAAGATAAAATAGACATTCAAAAGTAACTGCCTTTAATTTACCTGTTGAAAGAAAGCAAAATACTTTTTATATTTTTTTCATTAAAGATCACCTACGTCGATTTTCACTTATTAATTATTATGATTATTACATTTACATATGTATATACACATTTCTTTTTACCTAAACATCATCGTAATAGTGTCATTTCATAGGGAACGAGAAAACCATCTTCGAAAAATCGCTATTACAATATTATTATTCGCGCAGGACGTTACGCCAAATAATTCGTTGAAAATATTCTCACATAAAATTTCTTTCACTCTCTTTATGGAAAAATTCTAAATTTACAATTAGCTTCACTCTCTTGACCTTTTCGTTATTTCAATTCAGAAACTAAACAAAGTAATTTTCTTCACCGCTGATAGTTCGCCGAACCGCTTTAAGGTGTAAACACAGTGTGTTCTCAAACTGTGTGACGCCGGTCACAATTTGGGTGGCTCAGCTTCCACTCTTAGGGGTGACGCCTGAAGTTTTTCGCAAACATGTTGGATCATCATAAATTTTAATTATTACTATCGTGAACTTTATTATCTTGTACGTCTATAAGTCGAAGGCTCTAGGTCAAAATTGAAAAAAATTTAAATTTAATCTCAAAAAGTTTTTCCGAGGTCGATCTTTTTTTGGAGAGCGATTTTGGAATTTAGACCTTTTGAAGTTAATAAACGTTTTTCCGATAAACGTCAACTATTGGGATATGATTATTACGCTTAACAATGGTTGCCAATTAGCGGTAAAAATTGGTATTTCTCATTATATTCCGGTGTAGGGTCATCCTTTAATCTTTGGGCCGCTTTTCTACACGAAACGTCACGTTCTCCTTATTTCCTATATCCAGACGACTTTGACAGGTCGGGTTTTCCTTGTAGTTAGAGGATGTTGGGCCGGTCCACGCTGGCTAATACATTTTAATAATTTATTTTCTCGTTCAAGGTTTTACTGCTCCTATAGCAGAATTCCAAATTTATTTCTGTAGAAAAATGAGGAATATTAAGAGGACGACTCCCACTCTACGCTTCCCATTACGTCTCGATCGGGCGACACACTATTCCTTTTCCCTCTACTTTTTTTTCTTCTCTTTGGTGACAGTTTAACTTGTTGTACATACCCATACTATTTTTCGTTCTTTGGTATACTAGGCAGAGTTTTTTTCCTTCGGAAGCAAGATTATTTATCTCGTGCTTCATATCATACCTTGATAGGTTGAGCCTGTTGACTTGCCTCGTTGGATGATTCCTTTCTCAAAGAGATTTTGGTTTCTTTTAACAAAGTTGCCACTCTTTCCGGCAAAATACTTAAACTACGCTTAATTTTGGAACTGAAAAATTTACTTTTGCAATCCAGTCAATCCGAGAAGTAACTAAAAGCTTTTACGTTATTTTTTTGTTTTGCCACCGAGTCGGACAGCGTTAACCTCAGTGATTGTTCGTTCTTTTATTGGGTAATCGAGAAAACAGTCCATTTAAATATAATTGTGATCCCCGCCATAGCCATGAATACCCGGCCCTCTGAATTGATCCCCTCTCGAGGAATTCTCAGTCATCGGCACTTACGAAATTTCGTCACTATTGTATTTTTGACGGAAAAACGAAAAGTTACCACTCGGAGAAAAATGTTTTAATCCACTCAATATTATAGAATTAAAACACACTTGATAGTTATCGATACATTGAGCAATTACCGTGAAGTAGTACAACTCTACACTTCCCTACATAATTAAAGTTATATTCGGTTATCGTACATGAAGAAAATCTTACCAATGGTCACCCACTTACGCTTTACGAATCGAGGTTGCTGCAAAATATAGTAACTCTTTTACTTTTCGAGATGATCATCTTGTTCTCATTGAAGATACATTTTTTTCTTTTCGTTCCGGGTGTCAGCATTATTTACTTCCCTGTTTTGGGGTTGTCAACAGTAAGAGTTCAAGGCTGGTGACTTTATGTCAATCAAGGGTAGGTAGGTGTGATTCCTTTCCTTTTAATTCTAGATCTCCCTTTAAATAATTCCGCAGTTTTCTATTATCCGAATACAAAATGACACCTTTATGTATAGATTTGTGCTAATCTAAAAAAAAATATTTAAAAGATTTACAAGGCGCACGACCGCACTGACCCATTAAATCTAGCATCAAGCCTTTTTTTGTAATAATATTTTAACGTTAACAAATTTCTTTTTAATAGGTACCCTCCTACGGTTCACTCGGGGCACTAAATAACGCTAACAACTCTCTCTCTTTTGCTTTTTCCTTGGAGGTTTGGAGTGCAACATGATATTAATTCTTGTTGTGCTTGCGCGTTTATTAGTCGTAGTTTTTCTTCCCAGAAGCAGGACAAACACACCCATTATTAGAAAGATAATTTTAACTGGGATCTGAAGATCTGGTAATTTTAATTGAAATTTTGATGGGAATATTTGGGCCCAGGCTTTATTTTTCACCATTATTCGGTGATTTATTTCCCATTATCTTCTTTTGTGCTAAGATGAAGTTTCCATGCAAACACGGGTTGTAAGACGGGGTTTTGTCGATGCTGTCTTTTGTTGTAATAAGTCACCTTCCTGTATTAGCCGTTTACGATATTTCCAGCATCTTTTGCCTGCATGGCCTGGCAATAGACACTTCGTTCTTATCCATTCTTTCTTTTAAATTCTTAATTATTTTATGCTTATATGATTTCTATACTTATTATAGGTTTCCTATGTTAAATTAATTATTTATTTTATATTAGATTTCTTCCTTTTTTTTTTTTTTTAAGTCCTCTTTATATACTTCCATTTCCTTCTACCACACACGATTAATAATTAATTCCTTATGGTAGAGGTAACTAATTAAAAAAATAATAAAACCACTATTGCACGACGACATTTACTCGGAACACGTCGGTCGTTCTTGAGTAGTTTGGACCGTTTCGTTAAAGCCAAATGAATTATTGCCTACGCGCTGGGTTAGACGAGTCACCCCAATTTTCATCCGTCTTCAGAAGTCTTTTATAATAAGCCGCTAATAATAGTTCCAATACGGTGGACGTTTCATCGGAACCGTTTATATCTCAAAAGGTCTAAATCAAAATCGTTCTCTCACTTCCAAAAAGTCGACTCGGTTTTAAAAAAATTGAAATTTCTTATTTTCAAATTTTAAACTTTATTAAACCTTCGAATACTTTACTTTAGACTGTACCCAGAATAATCCGTCACTATATATATAATTATTTATTCCTAGGCGTGAGGGGGTGCGCTTTTAATCAGTATACGTTCATTAATTCACACTATCGTATTTTTGAGGTTCTAAAAAAACGAAAAGTTCCACAGGATGAATAAGTTATGATGAAAAATTAAGGAAAAATTATAGATTAAGAACGTCGAAAAAATAACCATTCATATGTTAACTATTCGTGACAATTTCACCTGAATAATCAATTCTTAATATAAATATCGACTTAAAGAAATCTTAAAGGTCCTAACTTTCTTACGCTTCGATCGGGCACAAAATAATCGTAAACTAGTATTTCGCCTTCTCGGGAGAATAGTTGCAGAGAAGGATTAAACCTTTTTCCGTTTCCCCCTTAGCGATTCTTTTTACGTTCAGAGGCAAGTGTGTCTTTATCTATGAGTTAATATTGTATACTCTTTTCTTAATGGTTAGGTCTCCTTAAATTCGAGGTATCATGTGATTACTATGTAAAATTATATTACTTCATTAGAAGGTACACGGGTCCTTGCATAGAAACAAACTATTTCATTTAAAACAGACACCGTACGACGGCGGCCCCCATTTTTGTCCTATTAGGCTTTTGATGCGTAACCCATTTTTGCTACACTTTTAAAAATTAGCTAAACCAAATATCAAAGGCTATTCTTCCTCTTTCTCACCGGTTCACTTCGGGGGCTCTTAAAATTAACGTACAATTCTCCATTACCTCTACTTTACCGGGACGAACCATGTGTCAAAATAAATCATTTTTTGTTCCTTAAAGCCGAGTTTTCGGGTTTTTTTTTTCCCGGAGACAGAAACCAAGCAAAATATTCGAGATTACGGAATCCTTACCCTAGTCTGTAAAGACCATCGTGCCCGAATACCTTTATTCTTACATTCAGTTATTTCCACTTGTTTAATTATTTTGGTACTTTATTTTTTTTCTATAGGTACTTAATTTTTCTTAAATTCTTAATTATTTTTCATGATCTCTACTATATTTATTTATATTAATTCTTATTTTACTATTATAGTATTAGTTCTCCACTTAAATTTATACCATTTATGCTAGCTTGCAGCTTCAGTGATATTATATTTATCTTACACCGACGGTAACTAACCAATAAATTATAGAATCTATTAACTACAACCATTCTGCATCGACCCACGCCCTATCTCAATTACCTCCAGGTAATCGGTCCTACGTCTATATGGGGTAATGACTTCGTTATCTCGTAAATTCAGCCTCGAAAATTAAACTTGACTTATCCAGCCTCGCGTTTAGAATCCATTTTTTTCTTTATATCACGTCGTTTAGAAAGTCATTTAAGTTCGTAATTCTATAATACCTCTCCGAATATACGTGACCGGCTATTCAGTCGCATCTCCATTCCGAGATTTTTTACAGAGAATACAATCTATCACAGATGCGTCAATCATCTTGCCACACGCGCTCTCGTCCAGAGTCACAGTCGACCTCCGAAAAAAACTCGAAATTTTTTTTTTCAAATTCTTATATTACTTTTACTCTGACTTATTAAACGCCGTAACATTGTATAGGAACGTCGACTATTCAAATTATAATTTAATAACGAACTTTACGATCCTTGTGTTCAATTTCCCCTTTGAATTAATACTTGCTGGTCTGGTTTGCATCGTTCGTAAGGCTATCGTTTTTTTGTAATGCGACGAAACGTTCCAGTAATATTTTATAAGTGACGCCCGTATTGAGGTTAAACCCCTCGGCCTCGATTTTGACTCCCCTATCTAAGTTACTCGTCTAGGTAATACCCATTTAACAGAAACCGTAGCTATCGGTGATTTCTGTTAGGTAAAAATACGATAATCGTGATTTATTTCTATTCTAATTTTTTTTTCTTCGCTTCATTAATTTTATTTGTAATAACTAATTCTTGTAATTATTTATCATGACTATAGTATAATGTCTATTCTTTATATCAAATATTTTTCACTATATGTTACTTCGGACATCATTATCGTGTCGGCTTTCTTACTATTCCATTTTCTAACGACATAATTTTTATTATTTTTATAGGTTAACTTTTATATAATTAATAAAATAATAAAAAAATATTGCACCGCCTTACCTCGTTCGAAACGTTCCTCGTCATCATAGTGAACGTTTCCCGTAAAAGCCCAAAATAATGACTCTACGCGTCTCTGGTCTAAGACCATTCCATTTTTGGGTGTACTGTCGAGTTTACGAATAGTTTTTTCTTTTTGTTAGAGGCGTAATATATTTGCTTGTCTTCGGGTAAATATTTGTTGCAACCGTTTCCATACTGGTTAAACGCGGGTTATGTCCTTCATATTAACTCAACGGAAGGGAGTCTATCAATCACAAAATCGGGCGTTCTCTCCCTTCCCATAAAAGTACCGCACTTTGACCCTCTTTGGTGTCTTTATGGAAATAATAATTCTTGAAATCTTATTTATTTTTTTCAAAATACTTACTTATACCTTCTGACTTCATAACGTAACAGAATTTAAAACGTTACACTATATTATATATTTATAATACGCTTTAAACGATAGTTTCTCAAAAATAATTATACCACTTGAAAATATTGCTCCCATTCAGTTTTGGATCGTTCGATGGTTACTCGTTATTTTTATTATTGTGTATATTTACGAAAACGTCACTTATATTATAGTGACGGGCCGTAGAAGAAACCACCCTACCGGCCTTCCGATTGTCCCGCTACTTTCCCCGAGAGATCGTATAGGTAATTATTACGCCTGTAAACGTTTTTGCTTCAGCGTGATCCAGCTAATTTTTGAAAAAAAACACGAATTCCAATACGGTTTCAAACGTCTCCAGGTGGTATAATTTAGCTGCAAATATTAAATTATTAAGTAAATAAATAATAGGGTATAATTATAAACAATTCAACTATTTAAATATGGTTTGAATTACCTGAATATCAATTCCTTTTAATATATTAGATATCTGACGTTTACACGAAAATCTTCCATAGTGGTCCCGATATCTGACGCTTTCTCACGATGGGCCCGGGAACAAAATAACGTAACATTTTTACTTCTCGGGAGATGTTGCAAATATAAATTTTTCGTTCCTTAAGCGAAGCGAGTTTTTTTTTCGAGCAAGTGTACTTTATCTAAAACTATTATTATTTATGATTTAGTCTCCCTTTAAATTCAGTTTTCTCATGAAATAACTTTTTAAGAGTAACTAAAACAAAATTAATTTAAAAAAACACGCAAAGACGAACATTTCCTATAGGCTTTGAGCGATTTTTTTTGCTACACTTTAAAAATTAGCCGTAAAAAATAATTAAAGGCACCCTCTACGGTTCACCTCAGCGGCACTAAAATAACGTTAATTCTCTACTTTCCGGGAGATGTGCAAAATAATTTTTTTTTGTTCCTTAAGCGAGTTTTTTTACCGAGAGAAACCAAAAAAAAAAAATAATTACGGAATCTAAGTCTGTAAAGAATTGATAATAATCAGTTATTCACATATTGGATATTTATTTTTTTTCTTCGTTCTTAATTTTTCTTAAATTCTTAATTATTTTCCATGATCTGTTAGTTTATGATTTAATATTAACATATTGTTATTTATTTTCCTTATCCTCCCTTAAATTCCATTTTTCTACGAATAAATAATTAATAAAATTACTAAATTTAAAAAAATAATAAAAATATTGCACGACGCCCATTTACCTCGGAACGTCCTCGTCATATAGTGACGTTTCCGTAAAAGCACAAATAAAAGACTCTAAAACCCGTTTAGAATCCTTTTTTACGCTTAGAAGTCCCCTTTAAGCCGTAAATAATAGTTCCAATAGTGACGTTTCATCGGAACCGTTTATAACTCAAAAGGTCTAAATCAAAATCGCTCTCCAAAAAGTCGACCTCGGAAAAAATTGAAATTTCTTTTTCAAATTTTAACTTATACCTTCGACTTATAAACGGTACAGATTAAACGTCACTATAATAATAATTAATATAACGATAGTTCATCCCTGAAAATATTGCCGTTTGATCGTTTGAGGTCGTTTTTTATGGTAATCGAGAAACGTCATTATATTATAGTGACGCCGTAGAGGAAACCCCTCCTCGATTGATCCCCTCCGAGGATCGTCTAGGTAAATACGAAACGTCACTATCGTATTTTGAGGAAAAAAACGAAAAGCTCACGGATGAAGTTATGATGAAATATTAGGAAAATTTAAGAACATAGAAAAAATAAACAATTAATGATATGTGAATACCTGAATATCAATTCCTAATATAAATATCGACGTAAAGAAATCTTAAAGGTCCCCACTTACGCTTCGATCGGGGCACAAAATAACGTAACATTTTACTTCTCGGGAGATGTTGCAAAATAAATTTTTCGTTCCTTAAGCGAGATTTTTTTTGGAAGGCAAGTGTACTTTATCTATACTATTATTATTTTTAATTTAGTCTCCCTTAAATTCAGTTTTCTATGAAAAATAATTTTTAGAGCTAACTAAACAAGAATTAATTAAAAAAACAACGCACGACGCCCATTTCCTATAGGCTTTGAGCGATTTTTTGCTACACTTTAAAAATTAGCGTAAAAAAATATTAAAGGTACCCTCCTACGGTTCACTCGGGGCACTAAATAACGTCACTCTCTACTTTCCGGGAGATGGTGCAAAATAATTTTTTTGTTCCTTAAGCGAGTTTTTTTCCCGAGTGAACCCAAAAAAAATAATTACGGAAAATTCTTAATTATTTATCATGATCTATACTATATTTATTTATATTAATTTTTTTTATAGATTAGTCTCCCTTAAATTCCATTTTTCTAAACTATTACCAAATTTTAATGTAACTGAAATTAACATAAAATAAATAAAAATATGCAATAAAGCCCATTTACCTCGGAAACGTCCTCGTTTCATATAGTGACGTTTCTTAAAAAGCCCAAAAAAAATGACTCTACGCGTTTAGAATCCATATTTTACGCTTAGAATCCTTAAGCGTAATAATAAGTTTCCAATATGGAACGTTTTCCCATGTCGGAAACTGTTTATATACTCAAAAGGTCTAAATTCAAATCCTTTCCAAAAAGTCGGACCTCCGGAAAAAATTTGAAATTTTGTTTTTTCAATTTAACTTAGACCTTCGACTTATAACCGGTACAGAATAAACGTCCACTGTATATAACTTAATTAATACGCCTTAACGCTAGTTCAATCCTTAAAATTTGCCGGTTTGATAAATATTTTAAGGTTGTACTATAGTGACTTTTCGTATTTGCCCAAAATATTAGGCTTTAAGCGATATTTTTATGTATGGATGATGACAGAATTGAATTAAGAAATTTAAAAAAAATTAGGAACGAAGAAAGAAAAATATATAAATATACGTGCATGTACAATTATTACTATCATTTCTTTACGTCCGAATAATTTATATTAAGAATTGATTTTCAGGTTAATTTATTTATCAATTTATTTGTTTATTTTTCTATGTTTCTTAAATTTTTCCTATTTTCATACATAACTCTTTATCCGTGAACTTTTCGTTTTTTTCCTCAAAATACGATAGTGACGTTTCGTAATTACCGAGACGATCCTCGGAGGGGATCAATCGCGGCCGGGTTTCCTCTACGGCGTCACTATAAAATAATGACGTTTCTCGATTACCCTAAAAACGACCTCGAACGATCAAACGGCAATATTTTCAGGGATGAACTATCGTCGGGCGTATTAATTATGATTATAGTGACGTTTATTCTGTACCGTTTATAAGTCGAAGGTATAAGTTAAAATTTGAAAAAAAAAAATTTCTATTTTTCCCGAGGTCGACTTTTTTGGAGAGCGATTTTGATTTAGACCTTTTGAGTTATAAACCGGTTTCCCGATGAAACGTCACTTATTGGAAACTATTATTACGCTTTAACGACGTTCTAAAGCGTAAAAACTGGATTCTAAACGCGTAGAGTGATTTATTTTGGGTTTTTTACGAAACGTCACTATATGACGAGGACGTTTACGAGGTAAATGGGCGTCGTACAATATTTTTTATTATTTTTTTAATTTAGTTACCTCTAAAAATTATTTATCGAAGAAAATGGAATTTAAGAGAGACTAAACTATAAAAAAAATTAATATAAATAAATATGGTGCAAAATAAATTTTTTGTTCCTTAAGCGAGTTTCTTTCCCAAGAGAAACCAAAAAAAAAATAATATTTACGGAATCTAAGCCTGTAAAGAATTGCTAATAATAAATTATTCACATATTGGATATTTATTTTTTCTTCGTTCTTAATTTTTCTTAAATTCTTAATTATTTATCATGATCTGTACTATATTTATTTATATTAATTTTTTTCTATAGTTTAGTCTCTCCTTACGGCGGTTTTACTACCATAAAATAATTTTTTAGAGGTAAAATAAAGTTAAAAAAATATAAATAAAAAAATTATGCACGATCGCCCATTTACCTCAGAAACGTCCGCGTCTTATAGTGACGTTTCGTAAAAGCCCAAAATAAATGACCCTACGCGTTTAGAATCCATTTTTTCTCTTAGAACGTCGTTAAGCGTAATAATAGTTCCAATAGTGACGTTTTGTCGGAACCGTTTATAACCCAAAAGGTATAAATCAAAATCTCTCTGCAAAAAGTCGACATCGGGAAAAATTGAAATTTTTTTTCTTCAAATTTTAGCTTATACCTTCGACTTATAAACGGTACAGCATAAACGTCACTACAATAATAATTAAAACGCTTAACGATAGTTCATCCCTGTAAATATTGCCGTTTGATCGTTCGAGGTCGTTTTTAGGGTAATCGAGAAACGTCATTATATTATAGTGACGCCGTAGAGGAAACCCGGCCTCGATTGATCCAATCTGAGGATCGTCTTGGAAATTACGAAAAGTCACTATCGTATTTTGAGGAAAAAAACGAAAAGTTCACGGATAAAGTTGATGAAAATTAGGAAAAATTAAGAACATAGAAAAAATAAACAATTAATGATAAGTGAATACCTGAATATCAATTCTTAATATAAATATCGACGTAAAGAAATCTTAAAGGTCCCCACTTACGCTTCGATCGTGGCACAAAATAACGTAACTTTTTACTTCTCGGGAGATGTTGCAAAATAAATTTTTCGTTCCTTAAGCGAGTTTTTTTTTTCGAGAGCAAGTGTACTTTATATATATTATTATTTTTTTTAATTTAGTCTCCCTTAAATTCAGTTTTCCATGAAAAATAATTTTTAGAGGTAACTAAAAAAAATTAATTATAAAAACTACGCACGACCCCCATTTCCTATAGGTTTTGAGCGATTTTCTACACTTTAAAAATTAACGTAAAAATATTAAAGGTATCCTCCTTCGGTTCACTAGGGGCACGAAATTCGTTTCTTCTACTTTTCGGGAGATGGTAAAATAAATTTTTTGTTCCTTATGTTTTTCTCGAGAGAAACCAAAAAAAAAATAATTACGGAATCTAAGCCTGTAAAGAATTGCTAATAATAAGTTATTCACATATTGGATATTTATTTTATCTTCGTTCTTAATTTTTCTAAAATTCCTAATTATTTATCATGATCTATACTATATTTATTTATATTAATTTTTTTTATAGCTTAGTCTCCTAAATTCATTTTCTCGATAAATATTTTTAGAGTAAATTAAATTAATAAAATATTGGTGTGTGTTATTGCACGACGCCCATTTACCTCGCTGAAACGTCCCCGTCACAGTGACGTTTCTCGTAAAGCCCAAAAATAAATCACTCTACGCTAAGTTTAGAATCCATTTTACGCTTTTTGAACGCGTTGTTAAGCGTAAAAATAGTTCCAATAGTGACATTTCATCTGGAACCGTTTATAACTCAAAAGGTCTAATTCAAAATCGCTCCAAAAAAGTCGACCTCGGGAAAAATAGAAATTTTTTTTTTCAAATTTTAACTTATACCTTCGACTTATAAACGGTACAGAATAAACGTCACTATAATCATAATTAATACGCCCAACGATAGTTCATCCCTGAAAATATTGCCGTTTGATCGTTCGAGGTCGTTTTTATGGTAATCGAGAAACGTCATTATTTTATAGTGACGCCGTAGAGGAAACCCGGCCGCGATTGATCCCCTCCGAGGATCGTCTCGGTAATTACGAAACGTCACTATCGTATTTTGAGGAAAAAAACGAAAAGTTCACGGATAAAGTTATGATGAAAATTAGGAAAAATTAAGAACATAGAAAAAATAAACAATAAATGATATGTGAATACCTGAATATCAATTCTTAATATAAATATCGACGTAAAGAAATCTTAAAGGTCCCCACTTACGCTTCGATCGGGGCACAAAATAACGTAACTTTTTTACGTTGATATTTATATTAATAATTGATATTCAGGTATTCACTTATCATTAATTGTAAGTGTAATTTATATATATTATTATTTTTTTTAATTTAGTCTCCCTTAAATTCAGTTTTCTATGAAAAATAATTTTTAGAGGTAATTAACCAAAATTAATTATAAAAACTACGCACGACCCCCATTTCCTATAGGCTTTGAGCGATTTTTTGCTACACTTTAAAAATTAACGTAAAAAAAATATTAAAGGTACCCTCCTACGGTTCACTCGGGGCTCTCTACTTTTCGGGAGATGGTGCAAAATAAATTTTTTGTTCCTTAAGCGAGTTTTTTTCCCTAAAGAAACCAAAAAAAAAAAAAATTACGGAATCTAAGCCTGTAAAGAATTGCTAATAATAAGTTATTCACATATTGGATATTTATTTTTTCTTCATTCTTAATTTTTCTTAAATTCCTAATTATTTATCATGATCTATAGTATTTATATTTATTTATATTAATTCTTTATAGCTTAGTCTCCTTAAATTCAGTTTTCTATGAAAAATAATTTTAGAGGTAACTAAATTAAAAAATTAATTAAAAAATATTGCAGCATGTACTATATATATTATATATTATTTTTTTAATTTAGTCTCCCTTGAATTCAGTTTTCTATTAATTAATTTTAGAGGTAACTAAACAAAATTTAATTAAAAAAAAAACACGACGCCCATTTCCTATAGGCTTTAAGCGATTTTTTGCTGCACTTAAAAAATTAACGTAAAACAATTTTAAAGGTACCCTCCTACGGTTGACTCGGGTTCACTAAATAACTTTACTCTCTACTTTTCGGGAGATGGTGCAAAATAAATTTTTTGTTCCTTTAGCGAGTTTTTTCGAGAGAAACCAAAAAATTATTACGGAATCTAAGTCTGTAAAGAATTGATAAATATCAGCTATTCACATATTGGATATTTTTTTCTCTGTTCTTAATTTTTCTTAGTCTTAATTATTTATAATACCTCTAAAAATTATTTATCGTTGAAAATTGAATTTAAGGGAGACTCAAATATAAAAATAATAATATAAA
>JABUQX010128277.1:0-16790 GCA_015478945.1 Trachelipus rathkii
TATATATATATTTATATATATATATATATATATATATATACATATATATATATATATATATATATATATATATATATTTATATATATATATATATTTATATATATATATATATATATATATATATATATATATATATATATATATATATATATATATATATATATATATTATGAAGTCCAGAATCGGTATCGCTATTCGGTAATTTTTGTGTTATCATTAACGAACAATTTATGTTAGTTCGCCATCTGTGAAAGAAAAACGGCTGATACAGATAAAAACAACCCTTGTTTAAATGGATTCTCTCTCTCTCTCTCTCTCTCTCTCTCTCTCTCTCTCTCTCTCTCTCTCTCTCTCTCTCTCTCTCTCTCTCTCTCTCTCTCATAATTTAAGACACTTGCTTATGACAAATATTTAGAAATTTTAATAAATAAAGTAATAATCTGGAATATAAACACTACGTTTACACATTTAGGAAGGAAAACCTGAAATCATAAAGCTTATTACCTCTTAACTCAGTGGTTCTCAAACTGTGTGACGCGTCACCTTTGGGTGACGCAGCTTCCCCTCAGGGGTGACGCGAAAGATTTGAACATTTTCATAATTGTATTTCAGTTTTCATTTAAAAATTTTAATCGATTTTGAATTTTCCAACTTTGTTAAGACAATTTTAGTTGTTATCCTTATATATATATATATATATATATATATATATATATATATATATATATATATATATATATATATATATATATATATATATATATATATATATATATATATATATATATATATATATATATATATATATATATATATTTATATATATATATATATATATATATATATTATATATTTATATATATATATATATATATATATATATATATATATATATATATATATATATATATATATATATATATATATATATATATATATATATATATTCAGAGGCAAATCCTGAGAATGCTTTTGGCATGCTGTAATCATGTAATATTATTGCAATTTAATGATTAATAACACATATTAACAAGATTTTGTATCTTGTATAAAATGGGGTATTTCTTATGTAATTTACGTCGCTGATTCCGAAAATGCAATCAGTTTTTGGCTAGGACCCTCAGATTTTGAGATATTTGTAAATTTTATAATTGACTGAGAATATTTTTTACGCATAATAATGGTAAAATATTTGTGTTATAATAACAAAGATATAAAATTGAAAACGTAATTTTATCATAATAAGCATGTGGAACGTTGTATCAGACCGTAGTTTTCAAAACAGGGAATGTAGGCCGCCGCAAGGTGGCGTTTCGGTATAGTGGGACTCGCCGATTAAATCCGTTGAAGCAGCCACCTCAGTACGGTTTGAAGCGATCTACGTGAAAGACGTGTTATTCATACCAGTGTTGGTTAAATGGAGAGAACAGATGCATGCCTTTTGCAGTTCCTATGGTTTGGAGAGTTCAAGTAGATCATGTAAGTGATTGCTACTTTTATTGACAAATGTATCAGGCATGAAAGGAAAGCAAAAGAAAAAAATAGGGTACCCAAATCTTAACTCTGCAAGAAGGCCAGTACCACATAATGAAACTTTGCCTATTCCCAAACCACCAGAAACCGTAGGACAGATTGAGGAAATGCAAGTGGACGATACAACTGATGTAGACTACGAACCAGACACATTTTAAGATGAACCTCACATGATCAGTCAACCGGAATTGAATGATCTTGTTAGAGACTTGGGTCTTTCTAAAGAAAAATCTGAATTGCTTGCTTCTCGTTTACAAGGCTGGAATTTTTTGGCTTCAGGTACTCATGTTACCTATTTTCGTGATCGTCATAAGAACTTCCTGCAATATTTTGAAATGACTGAATCACTTAGTTACTGCAGCAATATTGATGGATTGATGCAAGCCCTTGGCCACGAACACAAGTCAGAAGAGCGGAGACTGTTTGTTTATGCATCAGTCTTAAGTTTAAAGGCTGTACTACTACACATTGGTAACAATCACCCATCTATTCCCATCGCACATGCAGTACACATGAAGGAATCATATGAAATCATGGATTTTCTTTTGGATAACATTCAGTATGGAAAATACAATTGGAAAATTTGTGGTGATTTTAAAGTTATTGGACTTATGTTAGGCTTGCAACTGGGTTATACCAAGTATCCATGCTTTCTGTGTGAATGGGACAGCCGGAATAAGGATGAACATTACATAAGAAAGGTTTGGCCACCTCGTGAACATTTCATCACCGGGGAAAAAAATATTAAAAGCAAACAGCTAGTTGATCCTAAGGATGTACTTTTACCTCCTCTTCACATAAAACTTGGACTTATCAAGAATTTTATTAAAAGTATGGACAAAGAAGGCAAAGGATTCAAATACATTGTGCAGAAATTCCCTCGAATTAGTGATTCTAAAATTAAGGAAGGGATTGTTGCTGGTCCTCAAATTCGAGATCTGCTGAAAGATGAAAAATTTGCTGAATGTCTCAACAGAACAGAATTAGCTGCCTGGTCTGCATTCCAAGATGAAGTCAAAAACTTTCTTGGGTCCTACAGAAGCCCACATTACAAGACCATGGTTGACACTTTACTGTCAGCATACAAAGCTCAAGCCTGTAACATGTCCCTTAAAATCCACTTTCTTCACTCTCACCTCGACTTCTTCCCTGCAAATTTAGGCGCCGTCAGCGATGAACAGATGGAATCCGACTATGCTGGCCGACTACTGTTGGGGACTCATTAGGGAATCACCGCAGGACATTTACAAACGTAAATCAAGAGCTGTTGCGTTTACATAAAATTGTGTAAAAGTTTAAAAAATGAAAAAAAATTGTAAAATTGTAAAAAATTAAATTGGAAAAGTGCATTTACAATAAATGTATTTATACAAATGTTGTTAATTTAGTGTTACTCAGCAAAAAAGTTTCCATAAAATTTTGTTCAATTCTACAAACCAGTAAAAAATTGTAATATTGTAAAAAAATAACTTGTAAAAGTGCATCTGTTTTAAAATAAATGTATATATACAAATGTTTTTCATTGAATGTTACTTAATGAATAACATTATGATTTAAAAAAAGGTTGAGGACGTAATTTTTTGCATTTAACTATAAAAGTTAGTTAATAAATTAGTAAAAAAACTAAATTAATAAATGGCAAATATCTCGAAATCTGTGGGTCCCGCAGAAAAACTATAGGTATATTCGGAATCAGCATCTAAAAATACATAAAAAAAAGTGTGTTTCGCAAAAGATACAGAAATGAAGTTAATTTTTGTTAATATGTGTAATAGACCAAATTTTATAAATTGTAAAACTTTCTTTTTAGAATCTAACATGGGGTGACTTCGGCAAACTTGAATTAGTCAAGGGAGCCGCGAATCGAAAAAGTTTGAGAACCACTGTAGCAGCCTTAACTGTTTATTTAACAAAACTGTTTCAGAGTCGAGTCAGAGTCTTTTATCGAAGTTAAATTACTATAAGAAATATCCTGCAATAATTTTTATTTTTTTTTAATTTATTAAAGTATTAATTTATTTCATTAAATTTCAAATTGATGTCCGGATTAAATTTTTTAATTAAAAGAGATTCTGCTATACGAAGATAGTTAAAATTATCAGCCTCTTTTGAAATTTTAAAAATTGAGATTCTTACGAATGAAATTCTAGAGAAAGCAATCATACTTCTCTCATATTTAATTATTATTATTATTATTATTATTATTATTATTATTATTATTATTATTATTATTATTATTATTATTATTATTATTATTATTATTATTATTATTATTATTATTATTATTACTCGTGGAAAGAAATTAGAGACGAAATATGCCATGAAGCTCAATCTTCAGAATGATTAAAAAAGATAGTTCAATGTCCAGATATTTAAAGTGATAAGATAAAAGAAGTATATTTTAAAGAGAATGAAAAATGAAGATCTTCTAATTTTAATTCATTTTATTTTGCTGTTTTTGTAGATAGTAAAACATTTTGGATTCATTGTAGTTTTGTACTGAAATTGTATTTTACTTAATAGTACCAAATTTCAAAAAAACAATTACTTTCTTATTTATGATTCTGTTCCTTAGTAACTATAAATTTCTGGTTCACACTTCATAAACAAGCTGCAGCAGGGTTGGCAAAAACCCAGGTTTTTCATAAAAAACCCAACCCAGCTGGGTTTATTGGTTTAGTGTTTGGGTTTTATTTATTTTGGGTTTCTTAGGTGTTTGTTTTTTTTTTGTCAGAAAAAATTTTTGATGTAGACAAATCAATCCTGCTAAATGTTCAACGTAAGTGTAAGATACAAGTTTCAAATTTAAAAACTAGTTTCTTTATATGAGTGAAACTGCAAAGTTTAACTACAGCTTAAAAATGTATTTCTGATCATTTTTATAAATTATTACTAATGCCAGTTTATTTTATATATATATCAGTATATAATATAAAAAACATAAAATATATATTATCACATAATATATATAAAAATATAAAGTACTATATATATATATATATATTTCTATAAAAATAAATATATATAAATATCTAAGACTTATTAGTAAATATTTAAATAAAATATAAACGTAATATATATATATATATATTATTTAATATAAATATTTTTCAACAAATCTTCAAGCTTTCCTAATTTAGACAAGAATTTTATTTTATTACTTTCAGATATCCTTATTATTAATGACTATTTTAATTAAATACAATCTTCAAAACAATATACCAAGATTAAGTTTTAAAATGCCAAAGTATTCACAAAATCTCGGGAAGATTTAATATACAGAGGCTAGTGGAATGGAAGGAGGGGAACAGTCAATTAATGTCACACCACAGAGTTCTGTTGGCAAAATAATACTGCAAAGAAATATAACAGAAAAAAATAGAAAGGGTTAATTAATGTTCGGGCATTTTTAGAGAAATGTAGAAGTTCAGGATAAATAGAAAGATTCTTTTCAACGTTTGGATCATTTGGAGCAAAATAAGAACACATAAGACTTCGGGAAGAGTCCAGAAAAAAGGCTGCGAGAAAATGCGTCTGTAAGAATTCTACAGGCACTCGAGAATTCAAAAAATAATACTGATTTCAGACGTATCTGGATACATAAAATATATACATTAATTATCATTTTATATATGAAAAACATACCCACATCTAGCAATTGTACTCTTATTACACGTTTGTCTCTAATTAAAATCTTAAAGAACTTAAAAAAATCATTATGCAAATTGACATAAAAAAAATGCTCCTTAGATTAAGAACATTTAAAAAAATTCAGAGAAGAAAATACCTCAAGGATAATGTGGCCTTTGATTTTCTCATATTTTTTTTTTTTTTTTAATTTTTTTTTCTTTTTTTCATTGGATTTGGGGGGGATGAATTGGATGCAATCTTGAATTCGGGGATAAATACCAATAACATATTACCTTCATTTCTCAAAGTGGATTAAATATTCAGATTCTTTTAATGCAATAAGATTTATAAACTAAAAAGGATTTTTTTATCTTCATTTTCTTAAACTGGCTAGGAAAACACACATGGTCTTACTATGGTGGCTTCCCATTTCTACAGATTGATTTAAATATCAATTCACAAAATTAGCAATATATGTAGAGAACTTAAAAACCCAAAGAAAGAATGGGCTTATGTTGGCTCCAATGTAAGAGCGCATTTTTGGGTGGGTGCTTTGTGGGTCGGGTTTTTTGGGTTTGGGTTTTTGGGTGGCCAACCCTGCCAGCACTTCAGACACACATAGCCTGTATGTATGTATGCTTATAATATATATATATATATAGTAATATTTAAGCTAAGTAGGTATTATATATTATATATTATATATATAATTAACTAGTATACTATATATATATATATATATTATATATAATATTATATATATGTAATAGCTAAATATATATAGTTATATATAGTGTCTAGTAGTATATGATATGTATAGTAATAGGAGGGACGATGTAGTGGGTATAGTAGCTATAATATATATATATAATATAGTATAATATAGTAGTATGATATAGTATATATAGTATATATAATAATATGTAGTAGTAAATATATTATATAATATTATATGTTTATATATATTAATATAGTATATAGTATATATATAATATATATATATATATACTTATTATATATAAGTATATATATATATAGTATAATTTATATAATATTTACACAACACTAACAGTAAGAACGAACTTTTATATGCATAGATTATAATATCCCAAACTGGGTTTACGAACCGCACCTCGCTGTTGGTAAAACGCAGGTTGTTACCACATGTCCACGATGAGCCTCACCGCGAATACCTCGCATTCTCTTCTGAAGAGTACTCTCTTTCCAGAAGAATAGGCGATGCTCATGGTAATTGAAATGACAATTGCAGACATCCCCGCTCACTCGAGTCAAAGGGTCACACCGGGTGGATTTTCGGATCCAAAATTGTATGCAACAATATTAAGCTAAAGTACGCACTTATTACTTTTATAATATATAACATATATATATATATTATATATCCTATATATATAAATAAAGTTGAAATCATAACTAGTTCAAAACTTTTTTTTTGAAAACATAACTAGCACACATCAAATATCAAAAATAATATACAAAAATACAGTCAATAAATAACAGGTCACAAATACAGTATCATAAATATCTCAAATAAAACAGTTCACAAATAAATAAGTTCTAAAAAATCATGTCAAGTAAAACGTCAAAACATCCTAAGATATATATAAAACTAAGTCAAAACAGTTCACAAGAAACAGGTCAATAAAAACAGTCAGGTATACCAATGAAACAGTCAAAACAGTTCAAAAACAGGTTACATCAACTACAGTGGGTATTCTTGCACCCACTAGCAACCACTATCGCCTAAGATTAACCCGAACACGCTCATATGTAAAAGACCTACTTAGGACCATGCTTTCATTAAACTAATACATGGACAGAAAAATCGAGTCAATATTTATACATGGAGTCACCAATCAAAACAGGTCAGGATCTAAATATTATCTAGTACAGCTACATCGCAGTGTGCGTCTCAGGGTTGATAACAAAGACCTTGCTATTAAAAATCCAGACGAGAAGAGTCGACGGTTCTCACGAAAACACCCATTGTTATGCGAGGGTAAATCAGTCATATAAAAAATCACCAGTCCAAAAACGAGTATATCAGTCAAAACGTTCAAATAAAATCATAGTTTCAAAGATAAACATGTACATATAATAACAGTCAATAAGATACTAGTCCGTCCAATATAATACAAAGGGCATCTCATCTGTTGGAGTTGCAGTATTGTTTGACATTATGGCACTTAATAAATAACAGACAAATAAAACAGCAAAACATTCCAAATATATAGTCAATAAAACAGAAAATGGTCATATCAGTATATCTAATAACAGGCTATCACAAAATACACGACGTCTGCCATCTTGATTAGCCTCTCACGTACGTCCTACTTACATTGAGAAGGCTCTGCCGACCAAAACAGTCCAAAAACAGTCAAAACAGTCCGAAAACAGTCAGCACAAAAAAACAGTCCGTCAAAAACTAGTCACAAAGACAGTCAGGTCCAAAATACAGTCAATAAACAGTCCAAAAACGCACCTTCTCACTATAAAAACAGGTACTACAATAACAGTTTTTTCCCTCTATTAACACTTGTATGCAACCTATCGATTTATTTGATATGCATTCAAAGCATACCTTCACAAATGCAGTACTCCAAACAAAACTCAGGGTTACACAAAAGTCAGCAAAAACACTGCTATTATATTACTCTCAGTTTTACAACCTACCAATTATCTAAACTAGGTCACGATAATATCGGGGTCACTCAAGTGTTCCTTATAAATTGAATCTGGGCTTTCGAGAATATCTCTAATAGTTACAGCAAAAACTGATTTCAAAAACAGGTCAGTGATACTATACATAAAAATACTCACCGGGTTACAATAAAAACAGGTCATAAAACATATCTCAAAAAAAATACTAAGCTAATAAATAATAATAATGTTTACCATAATAAAATACTAGAATCATTAACTTAATCCTAAATAATAAATATAGTGCAAGTTATTTTAATTAAAATATCTAAGCATATATTAATCAATAAAACATATTAAAAAATTACATTATATTAATACAAAGTAATTCAGTTTCATATAAAACATAGTGTCAAAAACAGTCCAGCCAATAAAAAAATTGTCAGTGAACCTAATTGGAAAATCAAAGTCAATAAATAATAGAACAGCTAAATACCTAGCTTCACATAAAAAAAAAAAAAAAAAATAAATAATCAGTCAACACATTCATAAAAACAGTTATAAAAATAATCAAATTACTAAGTCATATATATAACAGTCAAATAAAACAAGGTTTCAAAATACATGATTTGCATTCCTAAGGATTAAAAACTAAGTTCACAAATAAATCACTTCAAAGCAAACAATCATATAGTATTTTACTCAATAAATATAACAGAGCAATAATATAAAACTATTCAAAAACATATATCAAAAAACAGTATTATCAAAATAATCAATGATCTAAAATAACAGCAAAATCAAGTATCGTAAAATATAATCTAAGAATCATATACTATATTATTCACTCAAAACATCTAGTATATTAACAAAAACATGAATCAAAATATATTTTATAAAATGACAAATAGATAATTAAGAAAATCATTTTCACAAATGAAAGCCAGTATATCTAAAACTTATTCTAGAGTACAATATACTTTAATAATAATATAATCATGCATAATTATGTATGTGAGTTCACTATTACCAAATATAACATTAATCTACCCAAATAAACCAGTTTTCGAACATTGATGAGGAAGTCAATGATCCATAATATACCCATATACAATACTAAACAGTCAAAAAACAGTACAAAACATCATGTATATTCCATATAAAACTAATATCTCAAATAAAACATATGGAATCAATAACAGTCAATACAAACAGTCAGTATACAAAACTAAGTACTAAATAACAGTCCCCAATATAACTGTCTCAATAATTAGTTTTATACTAATAATAATAAACTAAGTACAGTCTCATAAAATCAGTCAAGTGAAAACACTAGTTTAAAAGATAGATACTCATTTATTGTTAAGATATTATCAAAAAAACGTCAAAAACAGATTTTCAAAAATATATGTAATATTTTTAAGACATATCACATATAATACAAATAAACGTCAATAAAATAATCAGTTACCATAAATAAAAGTTACTAAATAACTAAGTCAAATAACAGTCAATAAAACAGTTATCAACAAACATCCAGTTTCACACACCGCACTAAATGCAATCGCCAAGGTGGTGTCAATGAAATATCACATATACAAAAGTTTTTAACTCAGTCACACCATGTTCACCAAAACAGTCCGAAAAAGAAAAATACCATGTATTTGGCAAAGAAGAAAGAGGGTTCTTGTCATCAGACACACCTCGACGTTATCAAGACGAACGAAGAAATTTAAAAATTTTCATTACGAACTGACTCGACTGCACATCAAAAAACAGGCAGCTTCTCACACACATTCTCTCAAATTTAAAGGTTTTCCAAAATCATTGCTTCTTCATAAACATACTAGTATTGCTGCGATTTTAACAATTATTTCAACTCAAAAGTTACAAGTTATAATAAAAAACATGATGTGTCAACATTTAGTGACGGTACAGAATTGAAAAAAAAAAAAGTGATAAATATTCATTAATACATTAAAATACAGACTTCATAAAAACAGGTACTCTATTAAAAAAATCACCGCGTTACCTCAGAGTTAATCATCAAAAACAGTCAAGAATTTTCTCAATATGACTAGGTTCAATACTAAAACAATCAGATCACTCCCAATGAGCTCTCCTCCTTATTCGCTCACCAAATCACTCAAAGAGCATCTTAAATTTGAGAAACTGCTTTCCAAGAATACATCAGAGTTTTTCTTTCACAAACAACTTCTCATAATTTTAATTGACTTCTTCTCCACATATAAGCTCTACTTTCAAAAAACAGTCCTAATGCTCTTACCTATTAACCTCTGTTTTCCTTCTTGCCTTTTACAGCTTCCACACACTCGATGACGGTCCAATCATATATATATATTACTACAAAAAACAAGTTCAAAAACAGTCCTCACTAAAATAAGTAAAATAACAGTCAAATAAATACAGGACAAAAACAGTACAATAAATCAGTTCATAAGATCTCAATATTAAATACTATCAATAGTCTAATAAAAATTATCTAATATAATATAATCATTATGTAAACTAATTACATAAATAAATAACACCTCAGTAATATCTCAAAATATATAATGTCATAATAGGTAGTTACAAGCTTTTAATAAGATGCTTGGACAACTTTGTTATAAAAAATAAGTACTCTATAAAAAAATAACAGTCATAAAATATACACATCATAATAAAAATACAGTTCACTAAATATAAAAATACCAATAGTACTCAGTCAAAAACTTACTATATATATCAATAACAGTTACTACAATATACTCATAGATAATATATTCAACTAAATATACGTCTACCATAAAAACTAGTATCATTAACATCATCAATTTAGTTAAAAAACAAAAAAGTACAAATAATAAAACCAGCAATCTTTATTGTTTATACATCCATGAGTCTCAAATAAATTTATAAGATTCTCAATAATAAACTATCTAAAATAACATAAATAATAACTACTATATCCATACATTTCAAATAACATGATTACAAAACCAGTCAAAAACATCACAGTACCATATTTAAGAAGCACATAGCCATCAAAATAACTTATCAAAACGTATATAAAACATATATTCAATAAAAAATAACTTAAAAAAAAACTATAAGTACAATAATTGCAGCTATAATAATATATATATACTATTATATATATATATAATTTCAATAAAAACTCAGTAAAAATAAAATCAGTTATATATTATATCTAATATTACATAATAAATCATATATTTTAAAGAATATTTACAACTAAACCAGTGTATATTCATATATAACATATAACTATAGCCTGGATATTCCCTTACTGTTCTTAAGGGATCCTCAAGTCTAGTATAATAAAAATTACTTGTGATAATATAGTATCAAAAATTTATAATTACCTTACTTAACAGTTATCATTGTTTTGTTTTACATCTACAATATATATATCAAAGTATATTATCATACACTATAACTAACTTAATAAAAAATTAATAAACTAATCAAAATTAGTTATATTTCTTAAAGCATTTCAATATTTACCTATATACAATAAGTAATTCAAATAGTTCAAAAATAACGTGTACATATCCAAGAAAATAGGCTGTTATAGATCGAAAAGTGATGCAATACAAATATTTACATTTCAAATTAAAGTGATATAGCAATATAATATAGTAATTTTCTAATAATACTATTAACTGTATAAAGCAAATAATAAATCGCTACACCATTTGATCAAAAACAGTATTATTTATATTTATACAAATAACACCACCTATTATCATAAAATAATACCAGTGCCAGTCAATTAACTAATGTATTCACACAAAAAACCAGTATTACAATATATAACTAGTATATATATTTACGAATAATAAATAATGTATATTATATACAAATATATAAATACAAACTAAACAGATATATAAACAGTCAATATAAAATCAACCGGTTTATCTAAAAAAAATCCAGTCCCAATAAACAGTAGTATCCTAAATAACCAGTATTATTATCTATTATAAAAACCTAGTCATAGTCAAATAACAGTATATAATACTATAACAAAATAATTATATAATATAAATTAACCGTACAGCTAATTATAATGTACTATCAATTCATAACTTAGTACCTGTATATATATACAATAATATCCAATATGAATATCAGAATATTATACTATTACTACTCAAATAAAATAACAGTTCTAATATAATAAAAACTCATGATTATCAAAACTAGTTCAAAAACCTGTCATTAATAACAGTCAGTTTCTTATAACAAATAAGTACACGTTATATACCAAAAACAATATTTACAATAAAAACCTTCAGTCCAATATAAACTCATTAGTCAGTATAAAAAACAGTATCCATCATTAAATCAGGATACATACTATCATACAATAAAACAGTGATACATTACAATTAAACGTTATCATCAATATAATTACACAATAAACCAACAGTATATTATATATATAGTATTATATATATATCCTATAGTATATATCAACGAAACATCAAAGCTTTTTATGAGAAGAAGTAACAGTCTCAAAAAAATCAGGAAAATAAACACAGTATCAGTATCCTAAAATAATTACCAGTATTCAATATATTAATAAAAAGTATATTGTGAAATTGCAATAATAATACATATTCAATAAACATGCTATTATATATTACTATACATAGGAGTATTTTCATAGATAGTTATAGTCAACATAATAATATATACTTATAATAGAAAAAATATAAAATATAAAACCTAAAATAAAATATATTATCAATATAAAATACAGTATCTAAGTCATAGTATTATATATTAATATATATATACAATACAAGTCACAAAACATTCACATCATATATAATAGTCAATATAACCAATAAATAACCAGTCAGCTATATATTATATATATATATATATTAAATATATTTATATATATATATATGCATATAAACATCAGTATATATATATATATCTAAATTAAACTAGTTCTAGTATTTATCATATTTATAGAACATAAGTCTAATATATATATTATAATAACAGTTCAAGAATGAGTCAACAGCAAAAAACTATCCTAGCTTAATAACTATTGATGATTCCTAGGTGTAATAGATCAATTCGTTAGTTTTATCATCAAAGGCAGTCTAAACGTCATAGAAGAGAATGTTGTATATAATTAGATGGCTGTCACTAAGATTAATATAAGTTTGTCCGCATATGTTCAATAGAGATACGAAAATGTAAATTTGAGCTCCCATAAAAGCATTCAGGGAAACGTATATATCTTGAGCTCAATGTCATCTAACAGCTCAAATTTATATCTATTTCTAAAAATTAGACGATTCTATAATACACGTCTATCATTTTAACAGTCCAGTCAAAACATCAAAAAAACAGTCAGTCGCAACACACAGTCAAATAACATTCAAAAACAGAGTACAATATAAGTACCTATGGTCTTGATAAACTTCTAATATCAAAATACCAAAACTGTTCAATTTGAAACAGGTCTATAAAACAGTTTTTTTTTTGATGCTCAACTAAAACGAGTGTTAACTCAAATAGGATCTACGTTATTTGATTGGAATATGTATAAAAAAAAAAAATGTAGGAATTTGAAACTTGATGTATTAAAAATCATCAACACAGATACAAAATAACACAAAAAAAAAACAAGAACAAAAAAATAAAATTAATTAGTCATATTACAATATTATAAACACCAGTCAAAAACTAGTCCAAACAGTCAGTCAAAAAACAGTCCAATTCCAAAAACATCATCCCAAAAACATGCAATTACATCAACAAACAGTCAGTTAAAAAAACCACTCAAAAACAGTCGGTCGTATAAAACAGTCCGACTCAAAACACACTTCAAAAACATCAGTCCAAAAATCTTAAAATGATCAAAAACGATCAAAAACAATCACAAAAACAGTAGGCTCTCAAACAGTCAAAAACAGTCTATCAATTAAACAGTCAAAAACAGTAAAAACAGTCAGTCAAAACAGTCAAAACAGTCAGTTTTTCTTTTAAATTTTCTAAGCATAATACATCAATTGGATGTTCATAAATCAGTCATTAAAATCATGACATAGCATAAGGACAGATTAAAGGACAATCTATACCTAACATTAATATACATAGAATAAAACTATTCGAACTTAGAACAAGGAGATACAAAACATAGAGTGCAAATATTTACGAAAAATAAGAAAAAAGAAAACAGGGAAAAAATATTGTCAAAAAAAGGAAGAAAAAGCAAAGGAAGAAAGGATAAAGAATTACAATAAATACAAACTTACCTGCCATGAAAAGCAGCAATAGCAACAATAATTCCAAAACTAAAAAGAAGAAACAAGGAAAACAACAACAACAAAAACACAACGAGACTCAAAAACCCACGACATCACGACAACAACAACACAACACTAACTAACCTCCCAAACAACAAAAACCAGACTAACCAAATCAAACCACGTCTAGACTAACATCTTACACAAAAAGAGAAAATAAGGTAGACCACAGGTGTCAGTGCTTCTACTGAATTTTTGAGTGCTCACTAACATAAATAAGGGAAATTACTGTAATATTGATCATGTATATCAAAAACCATACGATGAAGATAGATAGGTTTGGCCCGAACTATATTATTATTATTGAATTATTGTATTATTGTATTTTCAATAATTAAAACCACAGTTATTTTCATCTCAAAATAATCGATATGTATTTCAGAATACTAGTTCAATAAAACTTAATTGGTCAACAATACTAAATATTAATTATTATTCATAAATATACCATATGGAGTCACAATAAATTAGATTCTAATAAAACATGTTATCGATATTATAAAAAGTAATTACACTATACATTATATAGATTATTTTTTATTCTAAAAATATAATGGATTTTTAAAATTATTAATTTCAAGGTTTCATGACTGATTAATTAATATTAATTATTAACCCATAAATATATCCGACTTAATTAGTTATTATTTTTACTTATTAATACCTAATAATTTTAATTATTAAATAAAAATTAATGAATAATTTAAAATAGCAGCAATAGCCACAATATAAACAATCGCAAAAAACAGCAAGGGACAACGACATCACAAAACAACAAACAACCAACAAGACAACACAACAACACACAACTTTACAAAAAACAAGCAACAACAACAACAAGAGGATGGGTGATGCAGTGCGGTTTCTAATGAAAACACATAACTTAACTCAAACTGTCATAAGTAAAATATCTTTACTAACATAATAGAATTAGGCAGTTACAGAAATTTTAAACATGTTTTTCACATCTAAAACGCTAGTTCAAATTATTTTAAATTCGTTATTATAGTATCCCACTCTCAAAAATAAATTGATCAAAATTCATCTATGCACAAAAACAGTCAAAACCATTCAATTACATAAACAAAATTCCAAATTTAATATGAAAAATTAAATATGTCAAAAACATCAAATCCATGCATTATCTGTTTATTTGCAAATCAATACAATTAATATAATCATTAATTGGTCAATAATAACAAGATTTTATATCGTATTATTATTTACCAATTATTATTGAATAATATCAGATTTATTTCCTAAAGTTCTTATTAGATTATATATTTAACCTTACATAATCAAGTTTCAAGTATTATATTGATTATTATAGTTATTCAATTAAACTCTATTATTATTGATTATTATTATTATATTATTTTACAATTATTTTATTATTACTATTTATTATTATTATATTATTATTATTATCTATTTATATTGAAAAATATATATTCAAAATTATTATTTAAACTTCTTCAATATATTAATTATTTCATATAAAAATTGAATAACAAGTTAATTCTATCTATTATTTCCAAAAAAACTCATGAGTTTTCACAATAACAGTCTAAGTTATTCCTACAATTATAAATACTCATTACCTTAAACTATAAAAACGAAACTCTTGTATTACAGTTATTTTTCAAAAATATACACTAAGTTATCTGATTTTTTTAATTAGTTAATGTGATTATTATTTCAATATAAAACAATAATAATTATTATTATTATTATTAAAAACGCTAGTGTTTTTATATTCAGTTCATATATATTTATTATTATTATTATTATTATGTATCTATTTATTATATTATTATTATTATTATTCATATTATTATTATTATTATTCGGGTAAATCAATTCCATTCAGTTATTTTTGTATACAAATTTGTTTCCAAGGGCAAATATTTTTATTAAAAGTTTTAGAAAACTTGTTGAAATTATTTCTAGACATGTGATGTTTACTCGGAGGAATAAATCGAAGCAATTTTAGTATAGATTACAACTTAATTTGAAAATTCTTATGAGTTTATCAAACGAAAAACTTCAATTAAACAACGTCAAATAAAAATCATGGCTCTCAGAAATAAACATCTCAATAGGAAATTTCCATATGGTTTAAAGCCCAGAATATTACAAGAAAAAATCATTATACCACCTTTATGTTTATTAACAAGCCCAAATCCAAGCCGCCCGCCGAATTATCATTTGCTGGGAAACCCAAAGAACTAGAGTTTACATCAATGTTAATTTCAAACAACCGTTACAATATATCAACGCAGGGTGGCTTAAAGACCCCAAGTAAATATTCATAAACAACAATAACTCTAAAAATTGGCACAGTAAACAATCAGTAAATACATTATTCTACTAATTTTCTGCTATTTGATTATTTATTTCAAAAAAAATAAAGAAATTCTCTGAACCATGTTCAAATAACAATCTGGGTTTTTTTTTTTTTTTTTTTTTTTTTCTTTCTCAATTATTACAGGGTTTTTGAAATCAATATACAACAGGATTCAACAAGAATCCCGATCAAAAATGAAAAGTATTAGGCAATTGTAAGCCAGCAAATCTCATTTCTAGTTTATTTATAACAACATCTA
>JABUQX010128278.1:2500-10000 GCA_015478945.1 Trachelipus rathkii
CGTGAAGGCAATATAGTGAAACATTTGTTTAAGGACTTTTTAAATAATATAGAAATAAAGCTTATAAACTTAAAGCCCTCCTCACTGAAAAACAGCAATAATTACAAAGTTTAAGGCGCTGATACTGCAAAAGACCACTAGATACTATAAAGGTGACCATAAATTTAATATTGCCAGAGGAAGCAAATTAATCGTATGCTTTTTACAATTACGTCAATGACTAAAGCAAGTTTCACCCATTACTCGAATCTGATTTGTACCACTACCGGATAACAACGGAAACTTAAGGTCAATATCAGTCGTCGATGTGGGCAAACATTTAAAATTACCATGCTTCTCCATTATTTTACCAAAGAGAATTTTGACACCGTCCATCATCAAAGATTATTAGAAAAATTTTAGAAGCTCGATAGTATCGAGGAAAACTTTAAATTGATTAAAAAATTATTATTAGATCGACGACAAAGAGTCTTTTTCAATGGTGAGTACCAGAATGGGCGAATGTTATCGTGGAAGATCCTATGATCTGTCCTGACCCAATACTGTTTATTATGTATGTTAATGATAAAACAATAATATTTAAGTAATATTTCGAAATTTTGCGGATGGTACCAAACTTGAAATCGCACAAATTAGAGAAAGATATCAATTATTCTAAAATGATCTGAATAGATTAAATTATCAAAACATGACAAATGAAATTTAATGTACCTATAAACCGTAAGTGGTTATACATTTGAAGCGTAGGAGCAAATACTGAGATTACATAATAGATGACTCCAGTTATCAAAGTTGTCAGTGAGGAAATGGATCTAGAATTAATTACACAGTATTAAAATTTGCGAAACAATGTGCTGAAACTGTTAAGAAAGCTAATAAAGCTCTCTAGGTTTTATTGCCAGAAACTTAATATAAATTTAAAAATTTAAAATTCTTCTTCTGGAATACGAGACAAAGTTTTGAGTTTATATCTCAAAAAGGACATAGGAAAAACAAATGAATTAAAAGAAAGGCAAACTTAATCAACACCGGAATTGAGACGTTGGTGCAAGCAAACGTGACTATATGAACTAGATGATCCATTCTTAGAGACAAAAGATTGAGAGAAAATTAATAGTTTTCAAAATACCAAACGAATTTGCCGATGATTACAGCCAAATTCTATAGATACACTTAATGTTATTAATACAAACAACGGACCGGACATAAACTTTCTCATTAATGATTTCAAACCAATATAGCGGTTAATTCATTTACTAATTATGTAATTCGAGAAATGAAGTAGTCTTTTCTTGGCGAAAGATTATGAATGTATGGCAAACACGATTCATTCCAAGTAAAAGTTCAATGTACACCTTTAAGGAAATTATTCAGAACTTTTTAATTCAACCCTATTTAATTCTTATTAAAATAATAGAATTATAGTGACCTAGATAATGTAAATCAAACAAGAACTATTGAAATCATTTAGTAAATATTAAAAATAATATCTTAAAAAGAATTCGGGTCTTGAACTTATAATAGCTTTGATGTTCGCCGTTAGGAACGCATCTTATCTAAGACAGTGATCTCATAAAGCACACTAACGCCTTTATTCATAATAAATAGCTTGATGTCTGACGATTGATCCTATCCGTTCGAAGACGAGATCTATTACCCGATCACAATGAGTAGGTGAATAATCTAAAAACAATATTCGCCAAACCAGTAGCGTAATACAGTTCTGCTCCTAGAAACAGATCTGTTCTAAGAGAGTGTAACCCATATGTTACATTAAATGAGAAAGCAACAATAATATACCAATGCTAAAGGAAGTAGCAACTGAGATGCCAAACTATAATACCCAAAAGATTCATTTAAGATTAAAGCGGACACATCCAACAGACTGAATAAATAAAAAATACTTTCTTAACAGACTAGCTGAGGGACTGTAAAGTCTTGGCGGTCGGTTTCGTTGTTCTTAGGCAGTTCTTCGATATTATTATTATTATTATTATTATTATTATTATTATTATTATTATTATTATTATTATTATTATTATTATTATTATTATTATTATTATTATTATTATTATTATTATTAATTGTGCTTCAGTAGTAACTACCTGATAAAATGGAACTTTAGTCCGTCCGCAGTTCTTGCAATTCCCGAACATAGTGGGTGGCTGGTCTCTCAAAGACTTAAAGCGTTAAGCCAGGGAGCCTTTTTCCCATCCTTCGGTGCTGCAGAAGGAATTAATATTTCGTAACATCGTAAACGCTGTTCAAAAAGTCCTCGATCAAGCCTCTAAATGTACGTCCCTGAAATGCATGAAAAGTTATTTTTAAAACAGTACCGTTTCTAGCTTTTCGAGTACCCTTCATGCAAGGCTTTAGTATGTGGCTATATATAAGTATATATATATATATATATATATATATATATATTATATATATATATATATATATATATATATATATATATATATATATATATATATATATATATATATGTGTCGAAGCCCCAGAATTGCCTGCGGCCCAGAGATTAGCCATATAATGTTTTGTTCATTTTACATTTAGGACTGTTTATTATTTTAAACAATCTAATATACGTTCCGCAACTTCTTATGCTGCCTGGTGACGTGGAAGCAAACCCAGGACCCGGTGTACATATACCCCTGTCCCAAATACAATAGAGAGAATACGGTCGAGGCCTAACATAAACAGGAGGCTGTAATTTAGTGCCATCAATGGTTCCATCAGATGTGTACTACTAAACCCACTATGGTTCACCTTCTCTAGAACTTGGTTCTGTCACCTGTGCTGAAATGCGTTCACAGAAACCCAAATTCTGCACACCCCATAATTCAATCAATTTACTTCGATTAAATATAAATGGGATAAAAATAAACACAAAGAACTTCAGCACATATTAATTAAATACAACATACACATATCACTAATACAGAAATCTAATCTTAAACAGAACACACATCTCGTTAGATTCCACAATTACACAACCTTAAGATAGGACAAAACTTCACCACAATATAGCCTTATTGAGACACCTGGTTGCTACATAATTTTCATTAAAGAATTATGGATGTATGCACAACAACTCAAAACAACAACAAACATCCTCTGAATTCCAATCAGTAGAAATACAGGTCAATAAAAAATACAACCTAATCAATTTTTATATCCCACCCCCATCCACATCTGCACATTATCCACATAACTATGCCCCAAACCTATCCAATTTATCACAGAATAACAAAGCTTGATATTGGCCGGAACTGTGCCAACACCACTGCACATGATTCAATACCCACCCACATACATGAAGAGGTGATGCATTCATAAATGATCTACACTCAGTTAGTATCCTCAAATCAACCTACACGAAGACCTATTCAACACAGCCATAATTCAGATTTCGTTCTTCTTTCCAATAAATCATTTCACCCATTATATGGAAAACCTTTTAAGATCTCCTCAGATCACCCCAATACTTTATAAATAATCCAACACAAACACCATAATCACACTTTAAAATAAAAAACATATATACCAACTACAAAAGAGCAAATTGGCAAGCATATAATGACAGTATAGAACAGGATTTGGAAACATTCCAAATAACAAATTTCTCCTCACTCAATCAAGCAATACAACATTTTAATAGAATAGTTCTCATGGCTGCTAAACAAGTAAGCATAGAATTTTCAACCTGAAGAGATACTTTAATAAACCAGAGAAACAACCTTTAGTCAGAATAGACAACCAAATTCAACCCAACTAAATCAAGTCACAATAATAAATACAATAATAACAATAGAATACCGTGGCTCAAATAGAGCGACGGAAAGTCGCATGGCAGGTCGTGGGTCTCGAACTTAGTTCTGGATCCTAGGTAGAAATTATCTAGAGAAGTTCCTCCTTGAATAGGGCTATGCCCGTGAGGTATGAACTAAAAAAAAAATAATAATAATTTACACAAACCAAAGAGATTTCTTGAAGCAATACACAAAAATATAAAGCACAAAAAAAAATAAATAAATAAACGCAAATTTTTCCGCACAATTAAAAAAATCCATATATTACTTACCCAACCCCCTCCAACACAAGAAGCAATTTGCAAACAAAATAAAATTCCTAGTCCAAAATAGTCATGTAAAATGTCATACTATTCAAAAATTAGCCATAAACTCACAATCCTCTCTATTAGACAAATAATTAAACGAATTAAAAAATTAAAACCAGTCAAAAAGACCCCCTCCCCATTCACCCCCAGAAGTACTCAACATAATTAAAAAACTTAAAAATTCACAAGCAGTAGAACCAGACAAAATAACTAATATCTACCTCAAACATTTGTGAACCAAAGCTATCAAAGTTCTCACTCAACTGTTTAACAGTGTGGCAAACTAACACTCTCCCTCCTCTCTGGAAACACACCCATATAATTCCTATACTAAAGCCAGGTGAACCACCCAATAATCCCGCTTCATACAGACGAATTTCACTGCTTCCACAATATCCAGTATTAGAAAAATTAATATTCAATAGAGTCTTAGCTAATATTTCTATATCCACCGTACAACATGGAATTTAGACAAAAATATTCCACAACCACTGCAATAACTAATTTAACATATTTTGAACGACTTTAACCAAAATCCTTCCCGCTCTCGCACCATTTTAATGGCAATAGATATAAGTAATGCATTCGAAACAGTCCCTCCCGACATATTTTAAGAGATAAAATATTAAATACTAACATGCCCACCAAAGACAAAAAATAGCGGCAAACTTCCTATCAGGACGTACAGATTGTTATGCAAAGTTACTAATATACATTTTCTGAAAGGGGGCTACTAATTACAACACAGTGTTGAGTCCTTTGAGCCCCAAATATAATACAAGGCATACAAAATATATATTGGCGTCCACCCAAGGAGAAATTCTCTCACCTTTTTAATCTCTTTATGCACGATCTCCCAAATCATGCCTCCTCTTACATAAAAATTAATAGATATGCCGATGGTCTAACCATTACTGCCCAACACTCCTCCATCAATGCAGTCACAGAACTACAACATTATACAGGATTATTGGAACAGTGGCTGACATTTAATAGATTGTCAGCCTCCCCCCAAAATCTTCATTTACATTGTTCACACAAGATAAAAGAGAATCACATAAATATCCAAAAAGTCATATTTTAAATAATAGACTAAGGAAATGAAAAAGAGCCCACAACCTCGATTATGAATTCTGCATGGAGAGATAGAGAGAGAGAGAGAGAGAGAGAGAGAGAGAGAGAGAGAGAGAGAGAGAGAGAGAGAGAGAGAGAGAGAGAGAGAGAGAGAGAGAGAGAGAGAGAGAGACTCCTTCTTAATAGACAACCTTAGGATTTACATTCGATGCACATATGACATTTGCCAGCCGCATAAACAACATCACATTTAAAACCCTCACATAATTTAAATGCTATGAAGGTATTAACACCCAGCAAAAAAATTCAGTAGGTTCCAGTGGGTTTTAAGATAATATTATCTTAAAAACCCACAGGACCCTACTGAATTTTTTTTTGATGGGCAGGAACTGACTTTGGTCAACATAATAAAAAATAAACTGTAAAGTATACAGTCAATACCTTCGCCTCTTTTGAAACAACGCATCGCCCGCCTAGACTCCCACAATATAAAAATCTAACATTCGGAAATGAATGTGCTCCCTTTTGCGCCAACAGGTTTCACCTGAGCTTGCGGAAACACAGCTTTTAAATTAAATACATGTAAATAAATAAAAAGTTTCTATTTACAACGTTAAATCCAACTTCATAATATGTTCCACTTGTATACAGAATCGGGATTGACTTCAGTCTATCCTTTGATACATCTATTCTTGGCCCTGACATAGTTCAATCTGAAATAATAATAATAATAATAATAATAATAATAATAATAATAATAATAATAATAATAATAATAATAATAATAATAATAATAATAATAATAATAATAATAATAATAATAAAATAATAATAATAATAATTGATTAATAATAATCATAATAATAATAATAATAATAATAATAATAATAATAATAATAATAATAATAATAATAATAATAATAATAATAATAATAATAATAATAATAATAATAATAATAATACTAATAATAATAATAATAATACACATACATACATACACACATAATAATAATAATAATAATTTTTAACTACACTATTCAATAATAAAATATTTATAACGCAGTGAAGTCAATTGAAGATTGTTCACTTATGCACGAAATTATACTGATGGTGAAGAATCTTCATTTAATTACCTGTTTATATATATATATATATATATATATATATATATATATATATATATATATATATATATATATATATATATATATATATATATATATATATATATATATATATATATATATATATATATATATATATATATATATATATATATATATATCAAAGCCGTGCGGTCCATGGAAGCATGGGGAGCAATGCTTCCCTAGAATATGAAAGATATTTTAACAAAAATTGAGATAATTCAATCTTAAATAATTACAATAATTATTACAATTAATCATTCTATTTTTTATCAATTTTCTATTTGATTGTTAATCATAATAATAATGATTACAATGTATTGCTCGGTTATATTAAAATGTGGTGATTTTGAGAGAGAGAGAGAGAGGAGAGAGAGAGAGAGAGAGAGAGAGAGAGAGAGAGAGAGAGAGAGAGAGAGAGAGAGAGAGAGAGAGAGAGAGAGAGAGAGAGAGAGAGAGAGAGAGAGAGAAATGTAATCTGGCTCATATCATAAGTAAATGACAAAGAATACTTTTAAGAAGCATCTTTTTCCCGCAAAATTTTTATAACAATAAATTAAAAATTAGCTTCTATTCGAAAAGCACATTTTTTCCTCTTAAAATATCGAGAATTTATTTTGCAAAACATTAAAATTTTTAAAATAGTTTGATTTAGTATCTCCAATATAATTTTATAAAATAAAAACACATATCATATGTTAAATCAACTCTCGAAGGGAAGCTTTTGAAAGTTTTTACCTTCTCAGCGTCCGTAGTCCGTACGGCAGTGATGTCAGTTAGTGTGGAGAATTATATCTTTTTCACATAGAAAGAAATCGAATTAAAGTAATAAATCACTCAAAAATATGCTTTTAATAATTATATGCTATAATATTAAATAAATTTCGAATAAATATTCAAATTTAACTAATATATCTATGAATCAAAAATAATTAAGTAAATAACAGGTTTCTTAAAAAAATAGTCATATCTTGAAATCATTCCGCGAGCGAAGTCAATTTTTACCTGGCCAATTCTTTGAAATTTAAGAGCTCTATATTTCCAGCTTAGCATTAATATCTACTGAGAAAACCTCTTAAAGAAATGAAAGCCAGTACATTCTACCAACAAGTAATAGATTTATTTAATCAAGAAAAAGAAGAATAGAAATAACAA
>JABUQX010128278.1:15000-17500 GCA_015478945.1 Trachelipus rathkii
CCTCGCTGTTCATACACATTTCTTTTATATATTTGTTGACATTGATTGCTCTTTTAACATCTTTTCAAAAATTCAAGTTTTTAATCTTTAATTCTTTATGTTCATTATGCTTAAATTGACATTATGAATATCGTTCACCCGTTCTTGAAACAACATATGATCTATTTTTAAGATTTTTGCAAACCTTTCACAAAGTTCTTTTTCTGAGTGTTGAATACCTCAAAACTCATTATCCAATATCCGGTCCATTCGGTATCCGACAATATAACAAAATTTGTTTCCGGCGCACCCCATACATATATATATATATATACTATAATATTATTTATAATTTATAATTTATATATATATTTTATATATTTTATTATATTATATATATATAGTATATATATACTATATATATATATATTTATAATATATAGTATTATTATATATATATAATAATATATATATATGTATATATATATATATATATCATATATATAATATATAAATTATATATATATATATATATATATAATAAAGATATATATATATATATATTATATTATATAGATATATATATATATATTACTTATATATATACTCTATATATACTACATACTATAGTTATATATAAAATAATATAATAGTTATAAATATATTATATGGTAATATAATAGTATATATATATTATATATAGTATATATATATGTAATATATATTACAGTTTGAGGCACTTGCGGCGCAACTTGTGCGGCCGCAATTGCGATCGCATATTTATCATCGTTGCGAGTTGCCGACGCTTGGCGCCGCAATTATTTTGAATGAATTGCGAATTGGCTTCGCGACCGCAATTATTTTAAGCAAATTTCACACCGCAATCGCAACCGCAACTTAAAAAACTGATAAATAACATTTAATTCTATGTGGGTTTGAAATTGTTTCAAATTCGTAACAAGTTTGGAAAATTTCAACACATATGACGGTCTCGTTTCATTTTGTATCCGCAGCGTTATTAGTCTAAAATCAACTATTACTGAAAATGGATGTGTGTGTTTAATATTTTCCTCTCATAAGGACTTTTCACTCTTGATAAAATTGATCGTTTCTTGACGATAAATTTCTAAGTATAAAAATATTTCCAAAGATAAAAAAAATTCCTACTATTTTTTCAAGTGAAGGTGATATTTCAGTAGATATCGCTACTTTAGTGCTCTGCTTAATTGTAGAGTGAAACTGTACGGAAAGTCTTTTCGACAAAACCCCTTGGCCTTTACCTACAGAATTTTTTCGAGTTTGGAAAGCTCCAAACGAAAATGATTCGTATGGTATTTAAATGTACCAAGTGTTCTAAGCAGTCTAATGTTACAAGGCTCAGAAAAAAGTCCCTCTACAGTCTGCCAGAACACATATTTCAAGCATACATGGATAGGTAAGAAACTATTCTTATAGACCGTAGCATGATAATTTTTGTGATCCACACACACAAAACACACACACACAACACACACCACACACACACACACACACACACAAACACACACACACACACCATATATATATATATATATATATACTATATATTATATAGTATATAGTTTATTAATATATATATATATTATACTCATATATATATATATATATATATTTATATATATATATATTTTATACGGTATTTATATGTTAATTAAAATATTGTATATAATATATATATATATCATATATATATATATATTATATATATAGTAATTATATATATATATATATATCTATATAATATATATAGAATATATATATTATATACTATTATATTATATATATATAGTGATGTGCATGTCATTCCGCATCCGCATCCGCATTTGCGGAACATCCGTCCACCTAAATTGACATCCGCATCGCATCCTCACTTAATGGCACATCCGCATCCGCATCCTTCTTTTGAAAAATGAGATGTTGAGGAGTTTTCTACATGATTAAATGCATTAAGAATAAAATATTTTTGGGTATCTTTTATCATGGGAGTAAGGAGTTTGATGGAATAATGTAATTTCGAATTCTATCTGTATATCATATATATATATATTATATATAGTATTATATATTATATATATATTATATATATATATATTATAGAATATATTACTATATATATTATATATAAGTATATATATATATATATATATTATTTATTAGTATATATATATATATATAGACTGCTTTGACTCTGGTGACGCTTTCGGACTTGGCCGAAAGTAGGAGAGCGTATTGTTGATGGTAATGAGCAAGGTTCAATATCCTTCTTCGACTAAAATCATTTCTCTCCCATAATCCATGTTCAATCGTGTTTTGCTCTCTGGTCTTTCAGGCTAGAGACAGTGCGTATTCGGGGTGGAAAAATTTCTCGGCTCTTCTGTCCACTCTTGCTAATTTCATTCAGCTAGAATTCGTTGCAGAGATACTCTTCGTCCAGCAAAGCGGGCTTTCTTCAAAAGAAAGTGCGCTAACCTCCTTGATTCTC
>JABUQX010128278.1:22500-52094 GCA_015478945.1 Trachelipus rathkii
AGGGTCTATTTTACCTTTAATTAGTATATTTAATCAAAAAATTTATCATAAAACTCAGCCTAAATTATCATACAATAACCATGGCGTAATATATGCTGACGGCAACAAGTTTTAACATATAATAGTTACCCTAGAGCATAAGCTGCCTCGCTCATGCACACTCACAACGTGTATAAAAAAAGAAAGCCACGAAGATTTTTCTTTGCGTCGTGAGTAGATGATATGGAAGAATAAAGTAATAAAAAAAACGAACTTTATATAAAATATATGATAAATAAATGAATATAATATTTTCTCGTCAAATATATTACACCTGAGAATTAGGATACATATAAGGTAACAATCTAGTGTAGTGTATACACTTGTCTCTATGTATTGTGTATTGTGCTATGGATTTTTTCCCGCCTCTAATATTGTTATTATACCATATGTTGCGTTAGCCTGTACACTTACACCTTCCCCTACACGTCATACACAAAGTAAGTAATACAATGAATCGTGACACACTTAGTAATTATATCCAGTTGCCATATATTGTAGAACTATATAATAAGTAATTATATAAAGGCTAACTCGAAAATATTATTAATTCTTTTTACGCTATATTTATAATATTTATATATATATATAGTTAAATATTACACTGTGCATTATTATTTTTTTTATACTTTATTTTTTATTTTATTTTTTTTTTATTAAGACTTTTTTTTAGACTATGTATATATTTATTATACTTAAATATTTCATGAGTTATTATTTATTTTTTTTAATTTTATATACTCATTATTTTGTTTTATACTTAAAATTTTTAAACTATTTTCATGTTTGATGTTTATACTTAAAAAAATTTGCATTTTATAACTATACTATGAGTAAACTATTCCTTTTCATGGGATATAAAAACGTCTCGGACAAGCCGCGTTCCCCACCACATCCTGCCCCTCACATGAGATCTATGTGGAATGATCTCTCACTTGATCTATTGATCTATTGATCTATCGATCTATTGATTCAATGTCATATTTTTGGTTAATATCAACAAGAATAAACTTTAATATTGAGAGAGTAGATTTGTTGGTATTATGTCGTTGTTAAGCTTCAAAAAGTGTTAACTATGAGAATATAATCTTCTTAGTTATTTTTCTGATTCGGTGAATCTATCCGTAACAATTGCTCAGAACTCTCCTGCACCCCTCTCCACCCTCTACAGTACACAGGCCTCCGTCATTATCTAAGATACAGTTCAAAACTCAGTAGTCTCATAATGCGTGGGCTCACCGCGTGTGACCGTGAGGTTACTATTTTGATCTAATTGGATACTGCTAATTTGTCCATGTCATTACGGAGATAGTGCCTTTTGAGGGAATCGATAACATTAAAAATAAAGTTCTTATTATTTTACAACTGAATTCAAACGGAATATATTGCATTAACGTAGCAATAGTTTTCCTTATTTATTAATGCTAACATAACAATCAGCGCTGAACTAAGAATATTAATGTACAACAACGAAACCTCAGCATACCTTAAGCATGATAATCGCTTGAACATTCAAACAAGAGTTCCACGACTTAACAACAGTAAAGTAACTAAGCATTAACAGAAACAAATGTAGAACGGAACGCTAGTGCGATCACTGTTGTCTGTCCCATTATCATTCTCAGAACAGAGAATCTACTTATTCATGTCTATATGACATTAAACAAATGTTGTCTGGTTTGGACTATCGTGTGAACCAAAAAATTTATCTTTATTCTTAAACATAGTGATCTCTACAGATGCGACAAATGCTCTATATTGCGTGGAAATTGATAGGGGAAACAAATTTTTAGTTACTGCTCCGCTTTTATTTCTTATTATCGCGACTGTTAACATAATTATTTATAATACATCTTGAACTATATAATATATTTATAATGGTACAACGAACAAATCTAATCTTTAATTACTCTCCCTGCATCACATCTCACTTCACATATATTACTCACACACTATCATACTAACACACATCACTCACCACACACATAATTAATTAATTAGGACACTTTTTACTGGAATGATCTATTAGAATCTTATGTAGCTCTCATCTCATAGTATTTTTCTATTTTCTGATCACAAATTCGCTTATCGTATTTTCATCTACTAATGTGCTAATGATAATTATAGTTATTTTTCTTTCTTTATTTATTTTTTATTTATCAACTTTTGTAATATTTCCTTGTTAGGATGTACCGCCTTTACATTTATGAAATGATATTACATAATAAACATTATTCGTTTTGTTATTTATTTTCTTTTACGTTTTACTATATTATTCTTTTAATTTAATATGTTGTTAAATATTGTTAAATTCTTGAAATATTTATATTTTCAGAATTTGACATTCTATTTTTATTATATTTAATTTACTTTTTTATAATTAGTGTATTTTTTTAAAAAAAACCTTTATTTATTATTTGCTTTTTTATGTTTGTTTAAACATTATCATTTTTACTACAATATGTTTTATTGTTATGTTTTTAAATAATACTTTAATAATTAATGTTAGCGTTTGTACATATACCTTACTAAAGCTCAGTTTTAAAAACAGTATAATTCTGATAGATTACAAACCACCCTTACCCCACCCTTATAACATCATTATATCCACTTCTAACTGTAATAATTATTATTTAGTTTTAGAGTCTCTTGATCTATGCTTCAATCATGTTGATCAGTCATCTACCTAGAGAATGCCTATCTTTAGACCGCCCGTGTACAAAGCAACGCATCAAAAACTTCCCCCTCCCCACCGTTCTTATCGAGAGAACAAAAAACAATAGATCAACAGAGAAAATAAAAGCGGTGATGCTAAATAAACATAGGCAAAGCTTTTTTTTCCGCCTGGAGGTACTCTAGAGTCAAACAGCCTCATATCAGTGAACAAATCCCTCGACGTTTCAAAGACAGATATTTAAGAAATGCAGTACACCGTAAGCGAGTACAATACCCCCGAGCATACTAGCTAAGGCCGATGAATAAGTCTCTAGCAGCTTAGAAGATTCAAACAAAGTACCAAACCTATTCAGTTCAATCAGTAAAATAACTAAACATTTAGCGGTTATGCTTTTTATACAATAACATAATCAATAGTACAAAACAGTTAGGCAAGCGTAGTACTAGGGTATCATCTACTTTTAAGGAGACAAGCACATCTCTAAGCAGTATCAATGGTTGAATTATATAACAGAGTGTAGATCTGATATGTTAACATATTCTCCCACATAAGATATTCCTCTCTCATACCCATAATCCTCATATTCTCCTGTTGCGTCAGATTATCCGATACACAGGCCATCACACACGAAATAAATCATTAAGCACAAACTCACACACTCACACAAATATATCGTAGATCAAATTTTCACATTAATAAAGCTATACATAACATTATACCTGATACTTACTCCCTAAACTTATATAATAGTACAACGGTTACAAAACCTAAACATACTTTATCATCGAGGTTAATGGAATTAATTGCTGCTAAACTAATTCAATCAAAAGCTTCTGAATACTTATAAAAGGCTTGAAGTATATAAAAGCTTTAAACAACATACTATATACAAAACTCTAAATTGTATCCAAACCTTCCAATCAATACATAGAATACACATGCGGTAATAGACTAAAGTATTATTATCTTAATCAAATATAATCCCTTATATTTACAATAATTGCAACTTCAATTAGAGTCATTAATATTAACAGGATTGGAACTTTGAATATCCGAAGGAAATGGCCAAATGCCCATAGGGTATCAAAATACTTATATTAAAATAATACCTTATTCGATCTATACAGATTTCAACGAAATAAATCTCGCTTAACATTAGAAACTTTTTTTTTTTTTTTTATTTTATTTATATAAATTTATTTTTATCAAATGTTAGTTTTATAAGTTTCATTTTTACATTTATATATATACTTATATGAGTATATATGTATACTTTAAATTTATTTAGTATTTTTTTATTTATTTATTTTTTATTTATTTTAAATAAGAGAATCTATAATAGAGTATATTATATTTATTTATAGATTTTGTATTTATTTTAAAAATCACAATGTAAAAAACATTTTTGTTTTTACTACTGAGAGGATGCAAGCTCTGGAGCTGGAGAAAATTTTTTAGAAAAAATACTATTGTAAATTATATTACGATTCCACTTAATACTTATCCAGTGTAAAAATATCAAATTTAATTGAGCCACCACCCACCCTCCTAACACTTTACTCTAAAATGATACATAATACCGACTTTCTGATCCTCGTTTAGTATCATTATGTATTTATTTTGTTTCTCAGTCTATATTTCTGTGATATAAGTTAATGCTCACAATCTATGTTTTACAACTTTATACCACACTTTATACTATTACTCTCTCGTGTCTACATATCCTTGGCTCATCTCCATATTTTCACAACTACCACCTATCTCATCCCTCTCTATATAGGCAGCATACTCGTACCTATGATATAATTTACATTAACGATTCATAAAATTAGTTTCTAGCTACGGTCCTTACTCATTTCATGGACCCCTCTACGTGGAGTGCTAAACATATAGAATTCGAGTATGATTAATATATCCTGTTATATCTCAAGTTAGTTGAAACTTAATATATATATATTACATTTCAAATAATATAGATAATTATATTAATATCCAATATTTTATGAAATTACTGTAATATATATATATTGGTAATATATATATATATATTTAATATAGTATTATATATTAATATTATATAATTTATAATATTAAATATATATTATTTATATTTGCTGATTAATAGTATATATAGTATTATATATATATATATATATAATATTAATTATATTATTATTATTAATATAATATATAGTAATAGTATATATATTATAATTATAAGAATACAGATACGATAAACTATACATATTCATTGAGATACATACCTATACGATTATAAACTCGGATAATTAACTATGATAATAGTTTCCCAAACAATAATAAGTTCCTTACTTAACTACAGTAAGTAAGCTAAATCATTGGAGCAACACTTATTATTATACTATATCCAACTAAAACCTCTCTAATATACGATAAACCGAATATGCTCTAAGGAATATAGGTTAAATAACTTCTCGAGATGGCGTGTAGTATAGAATAGACTAGATAGATAGAAGATAGATTTATGACTAAGTATAGATTGAGTAATAGAATAAGATATGAGAGAAACTATGAAGTATCGTAAAAATATATGTGAGAGACAACCTAGCATTTTTCTTGATGACACTGACATGCAGCATGTCGATTAGAACAAGCGTAGAAGAACTGAAATTAGAAGGTTCATGAACCTTAGCCAAATCTCGAAAGTTGCAAGATGAGATGAGAGAGGTAGCGAAATCTCAGAATAAATAAAAAAAATAAAACTGATCTAAAAGTAAAATAAATAAATAAATCAATAAATAAATAACGATTTCTATTGATAAGTTTGTTCTTCAAAAAAATTCCAATATATATAAAATCTGAATCTATTATTAATTATTATTGACAATTATTACCTTCTAGTCAGGAAACTAAATGAGAGAACGAATTCTCTAAAACTTATTCATTTTGATATAGATAAGAAAGACCAAAGTAGGTAGTTGATATCGAATGGGGATCGAACCTGGCCTCGAGCCTTGCGCAAGGGTAGCATAAATAATATTTAACTACGGGAGTGATTTCCCTATAAACAATGATATTTTGCATCTGAATTTAGACAAGCCGAATTGTGCCACTCTGGGGAAATCGGTAAGGCAACAGAGTCGTAAAGCAAAAGGCCAAGGTTTGATTCCTCGTCCTGATCCTAGGGAGCAATTAACTAGAGCAGTTTACCTTCCCGAGTAGGGCAATGCCCATGAAGTGTAAATTTATCACTAGAAAAAAAATGGCAATAAAAAACTATTTTCGGAGAACTACAAATTAGAGCCTGTTATGAAACAGATTTTGCCTCTTTTTATATGTCAGAATTTTGTCTCATAATGTAAAAATTATTAAAATTTTCATAAAGAGAAAAAGAGCTTTCTGATTACCTAAAATCCAATATTCTAAGCTAATACAATCATGCTTACGTAATAACAGCATAATTAAGCAGGTTAGATTAGAAGTACACAGTTGGACAAAGGTTAAATAAAAAAGAACTTTGCTCCCTTAATTACTATATCCCTAGCATATTGTAATTGTTACTTTTACTCATCTGAAGATGATGTCATATGTATTCTAAGAAGCTTAAAGTTTAATTATAGGAGTTCAATAAGATCATTTTTAATTTATATCTGATTAACTAGAATTGCAACCAGAATTGAGTATCTGGTGGCTTTTGTAAACTTGATTTTAATTAATACAATTTTAAGTGAAGACGATAAGATTTTAATTAATATTTGCATTTGAAAAACAATATTTAATGAAATGGTAAACCGAAGCAGCACTGTACCGTAAATAAGTAATATTAAACTCGCAATTATATAATATTAATAACTTTTTATTTTTAATAAAAATTTTTAATATTTAAAACTTATTTATTTATTATTATTATTTAATTTAATAAAATAAAATTAATTTATCATTTTATTATTAGCAAATGTAATTTAATTTATTATTATTTATTATTAAATTTATTATTAATTTATTAATTATTATTATCAATTATTATTATTATTAATTAAATTATTTATTATTAATTATTATTAATTTACATAATTATTTATGTCATTTTGTGAAAGTATCAAATTTTTTTATTATTATTTATTATTTTAACATTATTGGAATTAGAGCTTAATTAAGCATTATATATGATTATTTATATTATTTTAATTATAAATTATTAAATTATTTATTATTAATTATTATTATTATTAATTATTTAATTATTATTATTAAAATTTAATTTAAAAAATTATTATTGTTTATTGAATTATGTTCGTTGTTTAAAATTATCAATGGTTATATTATAATTTATTTTTATTTATTATTATTTTAATTATTTATTTAATTTATTATTTAATTATTTAATTATTTATTATTTATTAAATTATTTATTAATTTTATTAAATATTTAACTAAAAAATTAATTTATTATTAAATTATTCTTAGTATTTATTATTTTTTATTATCAAATTCTTTATTATTTATTATTATTATCGCCAATTTATTATTTATTAATTTTTATTTATTTTATGTTATTTATTATATAATTATGAACTTCGAGTAAAAAAAAATAATTTATTTTAATAATGTTATTGTTTTAATTTTATTAATTTATAGATTAAACGGGTTATAAATTTAAATTTAGATTAAATATTTTAATTTAAAATGAAAATTTTTTCGGGTTTTCAAAGGACACCCAAAACTTGTTGTTTGCAATTAGTAAGACCCCAAAATTTTCCAACCTTACCTCAAGGGGAAATTAAATTTTTTGGGGGGCAATTTTTGTTAATGTTTATTTGGAAATTTCGTAAAAAAAAATATTTGAAAAATATAATAATAAAAATGTACGGAACTTTTTTTTGTTATTTAAATTTTAAATAACTTAAAATTCAGTGTAAGTCAAAACTTATATAACATCCAAATTTCGATAAAAATGGAGTGGGAAAATAATTTTTGAAATTTTTGGAATTTTAGAGAGGATAAATTTATTTTATTTAAATTATTATTATTTATTATTTAAAATTTATTATTCGTATTAGAATTAATAATTATAATTGTAACTTCTTACAAGCATATAATTATTTATTTATTATAATTTTTAGCTACTAGAATATTATTACTAATATTCAGCTACTATGGGTATTTGGTTATAAATTTTAGCTACTAATTTATTATTTATTATGAATTAATTATTTATTATTTGTCATTATTATTTATTATTAAATTTATTTAATTATTATTTAATTATTTAATTTAATTAATAAAACTCTTTTTATTAATAAATAATTATGAATTATTACATCATTATTACTTATTAGTAATTAAATTAATTATGCAAATTATTTCTTATTAATTAAATTATTATTAATTATTTAATACCTAAATTTTTCATTTATTTAGCCCACTGACTACTTAATTTTCTATCATAATGCCTGCCTATTTAATTTATACTACTTTTCTGCAAAATGGGCCCCATAATTTAAATAAATAAATAATTAATAATAAAATTAATAATAATAATAATATAATTAAATAAATAATTAATAAATAATAATAGAATAATAATAATAATACTATAAACAAATAAATAGATAATTAAATAAATAAATAAATTAATAAATAATTCCTAATATTTATATAATTAATGATAAAAATGTTAAATTTAATAATAATTATAATTCGATAACTAATATAATAGCATAAAAATTATTTTTAAGTAAGCGGTAACTGAAATTGAATTTTTTCAATTTTCTTTTTTAAAATATAATATAATATATAATCATATATTATTTTATATATATTATATATATATATCTATATTATATTATTATTAAATCCATACAAACACCTATTTATTTTCATATTTTTTATGTTTTATATAATTTTTAAACTGAATTAATTAGTATATTATAATTATATTATATATATTATAACTGATCAATATTAATATTATAATCTATATAATTATATATATAATATATATTATATATTATAAAATATATATATTAATATATATATATATATATATATATTATTATATATATATTTAATATATATATATATTAATAATTAATATATTATATATAATTTTGGCGTAAAAATCAAGCTTGCGATTTTTTAAAGTGAACAAAATTTTTAGTTCAAGAATATTTCCTCAATAGTTCTTGTTTTTTTTTCTTTTATTTATGAAAATTTTGTTTTTGTATGGTCACACTCCCAAATTCGCAATAATTATTTTTATTTATTTTTGGGTCACTTTTCAGATTGACACATTTTCTGTGATTTTAAAGTTATTGGCAATTTTTCTTAAAACTACCACAGCAGGGCTTGGGAATTTTTTTTTATTTTGATTTAAATATTTTTTTTTTTCTAAACATTGCAACAATCGGTAATTCCCCACGCGGGATTTTTAAAATACATTTGTTTGACGTGCCCAAATTAGAAGATTCCGCGGGAAAATCAAATCAAAAATCACAAAAAATCAAAGAGCTCACCAAAAATATAAAAAAATAGTCCAAAAAAATTCAAAAAAATACAAAATTTAGGATACTAAAAATTATCAAAAGATTAAAACAATAATCACCAAAAAAATTTGGCCAATCCTCCTGAAATTTTATCCCAAATATATTTATTGGTCCCATTTAGATATAACCTTTTTTTCAAATTGGTTTATTTAAAAAATTTGTTTTTATTCAAAATTATTTTTTGAAAAAATAAATTTAAACCGAACCGGTTTAAAATTATGTTGTTATGGGGTTTTCTAAAAAACTACTATAATATATATATAATATATATAAAATAATATATATATATAATAATATTTAAATATATATAATTTAATAATATATTATATAGTATATATATAATATATATAATATTAATATATATATTATATATATAATGTATTATATATACTATTTTTTTTAAATTATCGGTTTCTTTTACTACTTAGTTTTCTCGTAAATACTCTTTAAATTCTACTTACCTACTACTACTTTTACTACTACTTATGACTACTCCTACTAACTACCTTGAACTACTATCCTTACCATAAGTCGCAATCTTAATAATTACTACACTTAACACTACTAACCACTTTACTTGGAAAAATGTTTAACCCTGGAATTGTTTTCCCCAGATTTGTTTTATTCCTTAATATTTTATAAGCCCTCCCTGAAAAAAACGACCAATTACCTCTTTTTTTAAGTCCCCCTTTCGCAAACTTTTAAGCAAAACCGCAAAGTTTTTTTTCGCAATTTATCAGTTTTTCCTCTTTTTATAAATTTTTGTGCGATTTTTAGCCAGGAATCCGCAACTTTTCTCAAAAATTTGGTTTTTAAAATTTTTTTTTTAAGTAATTTTTATTTTGTTTTTTTTTTTTTTTTGTTAAAATATTTTTTTAAATAACAAAAGATTTTAATCGGACAAATATAGCATAGCATAGCAGTTTGGGTATTTTTCCCTTATCTTTTAATAATTTTAATTTCATAAATTTTTTTATTAAACCAAACAATTTAAATAATAATTTTTTGTCAAATTAATTTTTTTTTTTTTTTTAACTAAATAAAAGTAATTTTGCATTTTTTTCTTGAAAGTTATTTCCTGTAGCTGGATTGAATGACCTTTCAGTTTAAAACCCGATGCCGAAGAATATTATGGACCTTAACTTACTTTTTTCCTTTATTTTATTATTTTTTTTTTTTTTAAATTTTTATAATAGTTGAATTTTTTTTTACTTTTTAGAAATTATGTATATATTTGCTAAAAAAAAATAATTTTAATGTGAATTTATTAATTTTTTATATATATTAAATTATATATATATATATATATATTATATAATATTATATATATATAAATAATATATAATATATATATATTAATATATATATATATATAATATTAAATTCATATTATGTATATAAATAATACATATAAATAAATAAATATTTAAAGAACTATAATTAATTAAAATCATAATAATTTTGTAGATTTAATAAATAAATTAAAATATATAATAATATATAATATATATATAGTTAATATAATATATATATACTAATATATTATTAATATAATTTATTTTATATAGTAATTTAATATTATATTATATATATATTATTTTTAAAACTGTTTAATTAATATAATATATAATATATTATATAATAAATATTTATTCTATTATTATATATTATAATATTATTATATATATATATATTATATTATATAATATATATATAATATAATTATATTATATTAATATAATATTATATAATATATATAAAAATATGCCCAATGTAATTTTAATATTGGCTTCCCAAAATTCTTTATATGAAGGGGGACCCTACATTAAACGTCCAGAAAAACCTTCTTTAATTTTTATAATTAAGAATTTAAATTTTTAAGAAAATTTGTTTTTGCCTTTTCTTTTTGGTGTTTGCCGCAAGACCCAAACGGGTAGCCTCAAAGAAGGGTGGGCTTTTCTTGGTTTTCTTGAACCTCTTCCTATGGTTTATTGCTATTGGTATTTTTGAAAAATCCGGGTTGGGGTTTTGCCAAAGAACTGGTTAGACCGGTTGTTTGGTTTAATTTCGACCCTTTCCAATCCCTTTGCTTTTAGTGAAAACTTTTGGTTTTCCTGCCGGGCGAAGAAAAAACCTTAGGGGAGAGTTTTTTGATATGTCGGGGAGAGTGGGGGTTTTGGGCGTTGAAAAAGAGGATGTTTTCCCCGGGTTTTTTTTCCGGTTTTTGACCCTACAGAGGCTTTGCGGTTACCTTGCGTTTGGAGAAATGCCCCCAATAAGTAAAAGAGTGAAAGGGCCTTTTAAAATGAATTTTCCCTTTTTTATATGTTTTATTGGAACGAGGAGTAGGATTATTTAGTTTCTTTTTGGCAAAAACTCCTTTCTTCCTTGAAATGTTGCGCGAGTAATATTTTAGTTTTTCTTTTTTTTAACATATTTTTCCGTTTTTTCATACTAGCAATGGGAAAATATTTGAAAATTTTTAAGAAATAAATAGGAAAGAAAAATGTCAATTTATATTGGAAATTTTTGGTTGGGGATAAACGTAAAAAAAGCCTTTTTTCAGGGAGCAAAAAAGGATAACTTCCAAAAAAGAATGAAGCTCGCAAAATAATTTTTCCGGAAAGGTGGTGTGTGTGGAAGGTTAAAATTCAAATGCCAAAAAAGTGTTTAGTTATCTGAACCCCGAGGCGGGTATAAGAGACAACAACAGAATATTTATTTTTTATATATAGTCTATGAATGAAAAGAACGTTGAGATAATATCTCAATGAAGCCGTATATTAATGAGAGATTAATTATTGTGCTATATATACATTCTATTAAGATAACAAGAAGAATAAATAATGGATACTCACAGGAAAAATTTATATTTAATATAAATAGAGCCCTAGGTTTCTTTTTAATTTTGTAAAGTTGTGATATTAGGGGTTTTTGATATGATTAAACTAAATTTTATATACTATAGTTGAAGGAGAAAATTGAAAAAACGAATTGTAAATATTTAAAGAAAATTCAATCTGGGCTGATTAATGAAGATCATCAAAATTAACTCTCTGAGAAAGGTCACTATATAGAGATTAAGTTTTTATTGGTAGCTATATACGCCTCCCTCACTACTGGGGTTTTTAAAGGAGTATACTATTATTCTCCATATTGACACAGAATATACAAACTCGAATTAAAATATATTATAGTTTTTGGTAAAGAGTGGACATTTTGTGGAATAAGAGATGTTACTGAGTCAATCACGTGGGGAAGAAGGTGATCTACCACTTACCAGAGAGCCTCTATTTTGAAGGCCGAGAGGGAGCCATAGGCGAAAAGAGAGGATTGTATACAGATGAAGGACAAGGTAATTATTAAAAGTGAAATTGTGGAATAAAGCGTTATATGTATCATTTAGAACACAACATGAAAATATTATTATATTTTTTTTATAAAAATAATCTAATGATTTCGTGTATTATTTTTTCTCTCTCTACGACCCCTGTAATATAGACATTAATATTTTATAATAATAAATTTAACTGCTGATAATTGAGAGTAAAACATACTAATATACTACTTGAATTTCAATTGTTAATGTTATTCCATACTCTTACCTTTGAAAAATCTTTATCAATATAATTCACAAATAATGCCTAATTTTTTTTATTAAAACCGCTTTTCACTATTTATTGAATTATAATAATAGATATTAATAGTAATATTGAAAGCAAGTATCTCAAATATCTGATTGTAATATTATGCTTAAAAAATTTCTAACTTGTGCAGCTATCCGAAAATATGAGTATAATATGCATGAAAAAATGATAGTACTTATAACGGCTTTCTCTTATCAGTATATAGTGTGGCCCTGGATAGTGGCACAATCTAACTACTCTTGATTGAACGAGAGTACATCCTATCCTTCCTAGATTTGGAATTATCTATATGGCCGCCTGGGAGGGCATGTATCCTTCGTGATTTCGAATGGAAAGTACTAGCGTGTCAAAATTCTTGCAGAAATTGTTTTCTTGCACGACCATATTATAGTAAGAATGAAGCAAAGACTAATGTACCCGCACGCAAGAATTAAAATCAATATCATCCCTAATGTGCCGTAAATTTTTTGTGTAAAATAACTTTTACTTCTGACTTTTTTAAACGCAGTGACTCCTAAGTATTACTCAAACCTTTTAATAGTCATTTGGCGATATATTATTACAATACAATAATATGTTAGGCTTGAAAAAAATCTTTATATTTAATAAATAAAGCTTTAAAAAAGTTAATATGTATATATAGTAAAAGATGTATCATATGGATTAAAATCATACTGTCATTCTTAGTCTTAATGTAATAATCATAAATGAAATAACTTAAGAAGATCTTGAAAATCTTTGTTTTCATCAAGATTACAAGTATTAAGACATTATAAAATACAATTATACAAAATATATAATAATTAAAGTGCACTTTTTATAATATGATCAGGACTGATATGCAGGAGAGAAAGGAGAGATGGAGAGACGCAAGAGATGAAAAGAGTAATAGATTGAGGCGGAGCAGAATAAGAAGGATAGAATAAGATTAGAATTAGGAATAAGATTAGTAGAATAATATATTGAAATTTTGAGGCCTTGAAAACAACTATGATTTCTGCTTAGATGAAGGCCTTAGTTAATTTTTTGTTAATATTTATCAATCATTCCAGTACCGCTAATGCACAAAAGTAATATATATCATCAACCTTTCACACTAATAAAACAAAGGTAACTTAGCCCCCTTCTTCATAGGAAGAATGTAAATGTCTCTCACGCGTAATATGAATTAACAACGTATAGGTAAGCACATAGGGATACGAGGAAGGTGCAGATTAGAGAAAATTAGATAGAAAATGTTATAAATAAGTAAAATGAATAAAAGAAATCACTGATAATATAATAGATATAAGATATCGTCTGATTGGACACTTTTTGATATAGAAAATTAAAAGAATAGAATTTAGAATTTAGACTGTGTTGGCCGAGATAATAGTACGTAAGTGTATAGTACGGTGAAGTAGAATACAGATTAAGAATTATGAAGTATTAGTTGACAGAACTTATTTCCATAAGATAATAAATCGGCCTATTTCAATAATGGCTAATACTGCTTCGGGCTTGCCGGATTTCCCCGCTTTAGAATAATATAAATTAATAACAATTTAACTCATTTTGTAAATAATTTTCTCAAAAATAATAAGAATTCTTATATTTATATAATAACATTTTGTTATATATTATAACTATATTCGTTTCCATTTTTTAATCTATATTTTTATTAAATATATTGATAATATTTTTATAAGTATATATACTATAATTTGGTGTAGGGGCGCCCTTTTTTGAAAAGAAATTATGATACATTACTTAAAAGCTCGCCCCCCCCCCCTCTTCCTTATTAACCAGTATAATTTGTTTAATGGATAATTTATTTATTTTGTGGATTTCAAAAAGGGGGGTGTTTGGTGTCTATTTAGAGTATCTAAATTTAAAATAAATTATTTATTATTATTTTTATTTTATTATTTTATTTATTTTTATTATTCACTTTTATTATTAAAACGTGTAATATCAGGGATAAACATTGAGAGTAAAAATAAATTGTAAATTAAATTTAGTACATTTTCTCCGTGCAAGAGAGAGGAGCTCGCTGGTCGAACACCTATTCATAACTAAGGACCTATAGTAAATTTAAAAATATTTTATAATTATTAACTAACACGGCCCTCTATAACACGGCCAAAATTACTTACCCTAAAATTCAAGTGCTATAACACTAATTATATATAAATTAATTAAATAATAATATAATATAATAATTTAATATATTATATATATATATATTAAATATATATTATAATTATTAAATTAATATATATATTATATATATATTATAGTATATATATATATATATATATATAATATATATATATATATATATATATATATATAACTAATAGATGTTACATAGATAATTAGCTTAATATTACTAATTTATAGAAAATAAAACAAATTTTTAAAGTAAATAATTAATATAATTATATATAACTGTTAAATATGGGGTACATTATTTTAAGTAGGCCCCCCGTTAAGACACCGCGCTTATATATATTTATTAGACTATTATTTTAAATTCTGTGTAATTAATTTTATAAAAACAAATAATGTACCCTCTATATATATTTTTTGTGTGTTTTGCAAGGGCTCTTAAATAGTTATTTTAATGAAAATTTAGCATTATTGAGTTTTTGTTGCTTTATAGTTTTGATAGTTATTTATAATGTATTGGGGTAGAGCAAAAATCTTACTGGAAAATAAGAAAAAATCTATCCAAAACAACAATATTTTCCACACGGTAAGTTTAAATTATAATTAAATTGACTTATTTCCAAAAATCTAATAATGCTCAAATATATATATATATGTTTAAGAGCTTATTTATATATATATAATATAATTACCCTACCTCACCCGCTACATAGTGAGAGGGAAAGGAACTTGTAGGGGGGTTATTTTGAAAGGGGGGAAATCCAGAATTTGAGTAATAGGAAATACCCAATAAAATGTGATTGAGAGGGTTGATTTGGATTTTGGGGGCGGGGCTTCGAAGGAGGAGGAGGTTGTAATATAATACATATGAAAATTTGGGGTGATCACACACTCAAAAGGCCTCTGATCGTAAAGTTTTATCATTTTTTTCTATCTTTATTTTAAAATTTTTTTTTCCCTTGGACGTTCCCCCTCCCCTTTTTGCTATTTCCTACTTTCTTGCAGGGAAGGTTTTCCAACAAATATTTAAAAAGGTTCCAAAAACTGCCCTGAACTGGAATAAAATCTTTCACATTCCCTTTAAATATTTAGAGAAACGAGACATTTTTAATATATATAATATATATTAATATAATTATATTAATATTTTATTAATAAATATATTATATATATATATAGTTAATATATTTATATATATATTTATTATATATAATATATATATATAATAACTATATATATCTATTCACTCAATATGAATTTTGTGTAAATAATTATTTTGTTACAAAAAATCCGGAATAATTAATCAAATTTTATTGTGAAAAATTTACAAGTATATTACAATCATCTCCAATATTAAAATTTATTTCAAAATATTGCTAAACACGAGTCTGCCACTCAAATTAAATATTAATAAGATATATTATAGTGTTTATACCATGGTGTTATACATAATATACTAATTAGTAAAATAATAATAACAGCAAAGTACACCACGGTATAATAACTTTATGTTTATCTTAAGACCGTTTATATAAGTCAAACAACACTCTCAGCTATATTGAAAAACCTACACTTTACAATGAAAATTGAAAAGTTCTGCGTAAAGTTAATGAAAGGACCACCTTCAAACTGAACTTTTCTTATAATTAGTTATATAATGAACCTTTTGCTCTAATAAGATGTTTTCCCAACAAAAGAATGAACAAGAAAACATATTCTTTAGTTTTCTCCATTTTCTCCATAGAAATACCTCATGTGTTCTGTTGGTTTTTCTTATCAACCAATATATTCCATGTGTTTATCAGCGTTTTCCCATTCTAAATATTCATTCACTTTCGACTGATGACGTGGAGTTGAGTTTTTAAATCATAAAGAAGTTATATCTTTCCAAGAAATATTCTATCTTAAGTGCTCACTCCTTAAGTAATTTTCCTTTCAAATTGCGACATACCCTAACTTTTATCTCCAAATGGTGTTATAATCTTCACACATTCCTAATGTCTAAAGTGCAGTAATATCATTTTTGGTTTGACAACATTTTCATTCCTGTTTTCAATTTATGCTTATTTATGAGAAGCAGAAGCTATCAATATTACGTATTTTAATTGCCGCTTTTTATATACTCTTTTAAATCTCTTGTTATTCTAGTAAGTTATTTTCTCTTTCGTTATTGTAGCTAATATTTTAATCCCTAGTCTTTTTTACTTGTACACTCCAACGGTTTTATTATGCGAAAAATTCAGTTCATGAAGAATGGACTTTCCTAAATAATTCCTCTTTACCTACTCGTTCACACATTGTCTTTTTCTTCTGTTGAGATGTCCCTAATTGATCTAAGTTGTTGGCCTATTTTGTCACAAGAAAACAGATTTCCTTTATATAATCCTCAAACTGAGTGCCCCACTTTAAGCAGAACGCTTACTATAACCGGACACCTCTTACGCTTGCACGTGTTCCTCTCTTATCTGTATCACGCTGGAATCATCCTTCGTCATCATGTATATGAGTCCTAGGGGAGTGCTTAAGTTTGTTCCTCCATCTTTCATTTCCCCTCCCTCTCTCCTTACAAATTGTTTTGCCTCATTTACCCGCACCTCTATTTCCTTTTGGCTATTGTTTTTTATGCGCTCCCGATCTCTTATCCCTGTATTAAGTGCCTTATGTTGACACCCTTAAATCTACGCCCCTTAAAACACTTCGTGTCCACGCCATCTCTTATTATTACGCCATATTATTAAGCCCTCTTACGAGTTCATCATAGACGCATTTTATCCACACTAGATATCTTTAAGTAGTAAGTCTCCTATCTCCTTTTTCCACCCTATACTGTTATTAAGTTGCCGTACACCCGCACTTTCCACCTTTTCACTGCTGTTACGTGTAATTTACTAATTTTTTCTTTTGCTCATTTCCATTTTGGGTAGAGCAAATTTTTAACTCTGCGCACAACTTTTTTTTTTGAGAATAATAAAAAACTTATTTGCTAGCTATGAGTGGGATGGACAGTAGATCTAACAACTTGTAAAGTAGTTCGAAAACTGTTACTAGCTTTTTTTTGATTAAGACCGCCCCAAGTCTTGAAATTCTACGTTTTTTATACCCTGCAAAATATACTCTTTGTTGATCAATCTTCCTTAATAAGTGAGATCGATTTGATCTAAATCGGTCAAGAGTACCCACATATGGTAATTAATTTTTGCCAATCCTTAAGATAATTCCTTTAATGATGTTTTTCCCTTCTGGATAAAAATCATTTCCTCCTTTCATGATTTGTTATTTTTCGAAAGACGCAAGCGTGATATGGAGACCTACCGTGGACCCACTATCTTTTTTCCATGTTCAAATCTTTATTATATTAATATAAAAAACATATTCAAATCTATAATTGGTTGTTTCCCTTCTTTAGTCCCCACCAGCCTCCTCTTTCCAGGTGGGTGTTCCTACCAGCTGCCAGTTCGCAAACCACTACGTCCTCAAGATTCCACACTCTATATTTAATTCCTCTGTTGATTTCTTAGTGGTTTAAAATTAAGCACATATCTGAGTTTTAAATTGTTTTAAGTTATTAAGTCTAGCTTTGACCCTCTGCCCTGTCTTGTTCCTCTATAGACATGGCCCACTAGAACATAATGGATGAAATGAAGTAAATAATTAAAGCTTATTATCTAATACATATAAGTTAATAATAAAAATATATTCTATAATTTCAGCAATTACTGTAACTATAATATTTTAAAATCGTTTTAGAAAAATGCTAATAGTTTTAGCACCAGCAAATAATTAAAACATGAATAAATTTGAAAATAGCAAGTACCACTCTACTCACCTTATACCAGCTCAAAATACCATGATATTTTTTAGGTCAACAATTTTAATTAAACCGTTAAATAATCACATAAATAATTGAATTTCAAATTTAAATAATTTTATATTTAAAATTATTGAATAAAATATTTAACAAATAAGTTCCCTTTATATGAGATCTGACAATAAAATTGAATCAAAAAATGTATTTATCGCCATCACCTTTTGGCCTGCACCTCACAAAAACATTGCTATATTTCATCTCTATTTTCTTAATATTTCGGGTAGTAATGTGCGACAATCACCGCCTTCCTGAGTATATCATTTCTAATAACAAACCTTTGGAAGTTAGAGAATATATATTTCTCTTTATGTTTCTTTGAGAGTAACAGTCATTGGATATCCTTATTTTGTTTTATTAAAGCTCTAATATTTTCGGTGGACCCTCTTCCTGAACCTTTTTTTGGTCCAACATCCCGATGCTAGATAATTCTGGGAAAAAAGAGAAGGAAAACCCATTGGAAGAGGGGTTTTGATTATGCCTTTGAGTAAATGACCGCGACACTAAGAGAATATTTTTCGGTGCACACTGATTAATGTGTTCCCATACTCAGATCATAACACTAGACTTTGAGTTATATTTACCGAATATTCGGCACACATCCCATCTCCATACCTTAAATAGCTTTAATTTTTTACCTAATTTTTATATTTCTCGTGTTTATTAATTAAAAGATCATTGCTTTTCTCTTATAATTTTTTTTCATATTTTTCCCTTTTCCCCTCCCTACGTCATATCCCTTTCCTACTACCCTTCCCCGGAAAAGGGATACACGCATAGATTATATTATTGTGATTCCCCTTATTTTAACTCTACTACACTAAAAGCTAGCCTCTTAATAATTAGTGTTTGGTTATGTTTTTATTTGGAGGTTGGTTATTTTATGGGTGTATTATTATGTAGGGTTAGGGTTTTTGGGTGGGGTAGTATAGGGGGTGGTTAAGGAGGTATGGTTTTATGGGTTAGTATTTGTGTGTGCTGTCTATAATAATTTAGAAAACTTATTTTTTTATTTTCCCACCACCTCTATATATCACTATAATGTTTTATATGTATAATAGGGGGGGTCGGATAAGTCGTTTATATTCTATACAAATCAATTAGTTATAACCATGGTAGATATAATTTTTCACTAACTGGAAACATATACCTGTTATAAAAATGCTCACAATGGGATTTATGAGGCATTGTGTAATAAAATTTGTACCTATAATTTATTTATTAATGCCCCCGAATTATGCAATATAAAGATAAAAAATATATATATAATATCTAAAAATTAATTTCAGTCCAGAACATTTTAAAAACTTAATAGTTAATAAGATTTACTCTAACAGAAAAAAATTACCATAAATATTATCGGGTATTATTTTGCCATTATATATTTAATTTTTATGAATTTAATAAACGATAAAAAAGTGGAATAAAATAATAATTTTAAGATTAAATTTATTTAGAGGTGAATTTATAGGCTGATTTTTTAAATAAAAAATAGGTATTAGTATTGATAGGGAGCGGCATCAAATATAAATGAAGAAAATATATATTTTTTTAGCCAAATAAGGTAGGAGGTAAAACAGGGTAGATTAACCTTCAATGACTTTAAAATCTTATGGGAAAATACCGCAACCGAATCCGCCATAGTAATAATATAGTGCAATAACCAAAATAGCACTATTAATCTGCCACCTTTCCTACATTTTTTTTTCCAGGATGCTAATATGTAACATATGTCCGAAAAAAGTTGTGGGTAGGAAAACCTAAACCCTGGGATATTCTTTGCAATATAATTAATTATTCACAATAAATCCCTGTGTGTAGGGATGAAAAAAATGTGCCAGAATAAACTAAAAATAAAGAAAATCAGAAAACGATTTTAATGATGGTAGCTGCTGGGCGGTAAAATTCGCTATGGATTGGGGATATTCGCCTGTCACAGATGCAACAAAATAACTTTAGTTACATATTAAATTATTTTTTATTATATCCATATGTCCTCCCCTTTGTTGTGGCAGCCATTATAGAAAAATTTCTATCTCATTTATAAATTAAAAAAATTAATAAATAGTAATTCTATAATGGAACTACAAATTACTTTTGCTTAAGTTAATTATTTTGACTTGCCCCGTTACATTAAATAAAGCCTCTAGAGAAAAACTTTTTTATATTCTAGTGTTAATTTTAAAAAAATAAATTCATTTAATTTGGAAATATTTTTCTTAAGCATTTGTTGTTCTGCTTATGCGCAATCTCTAATGAGAGTTGTGCAATATTCACCTTGTGTTAACCCACAACCAATAATACATAAAAGTGGAAATTATGTCGATTTTTTTATTTTTCCACTCCGTATTTTGTGCAAATTGTGCCCTCAGTACCTCTAAGTTATAATTTGTGTTTATAAGAAATTAAAAATATATTATGTTTCACATAACCTTTGAGAGAAATAAATAAATGGTCAAATTTAATGAGTATTAATTATAATCTAGATACGTAAATTGTGTTTTTATTTTTCTCACAAAAAATTATTTCACAAATTAATCCTCATCTTTCCCCCCAAAGGAGTAAGTGACCTATAAGCAAAATTAGAACTGCTAAGCTCTTATTTGTTTTTAAATATTTGATTAACCCAGATAATTTACATAGTAAGATTCTTTTTCCATACAGCTATCTTAAAAATAAAATGACACAGTAATTAAAAATATCTCCAATATAGAGTGACCTAATTCAAATAATATTTCTAGCTGAAAATGAACTCCATGAGAATAAAATAATTATCCTCATTATTTTTCTCAATATGTTCTGTGTTTTAATTATAGTTACTATCTTCTTATTTAACTACAAGGCTAATATCTGAGTGTGACTGTCTGCTACTTTGGGTTTCTCATCTCTGATACCAGAATCAATTTGATTTTTTTTCATACTCCACCTTTTTGAATTCTCCTTACCCAACCTTCTCAACCCGTAGAGCGTTGTTATATTGTTTTATATAGCTTCTCATCAAATACTTGGAGGGTCCTCTAAATTTTAGGGATTTCAATGTACACAAACACTGAATGGTTGGGTCCCTTTTCATACTGATTTAAGTGGGGAGGAGGCCGAGTCATTCAGCAATCTCAACAATCTGGAGCAACTAATTAAAAGAACCCTACACACATTAACGGATTGTCCCACCAGATCGTCCCAAACAATTCTTGAACTGTTTCACCACTAGTCCTTCTCTCTATAAATACAACCACCTTCGCTCCTATCGGTTAAATCTGAACCACGCCTTTATCTCTTAATTTTTAAAATACTTTTTCTCCAACAGCTCCAATCCTGCCCTATGCGTTTCTTCTGGCACTTTGGCACTAACGCTAACTATAATTGGAAATGACTGCTTTGACTCTGGTGACGCTTCGGGTTCTGCCGATAAGGTGGGAGCTGTAACCGAGGGGAGAAGCAGGTTCATTCCATCTTCGACTTAATCTTTCTCTTCTCAAAATCCATGGTTCAGTCGTGCTTGTTTTCTGGTATTCAGGTTAGTAACAGTGCATTCTGGAGTGAGAAAAATTCCTCGTTCCCTATCACCCAATGATAATTATTTCATTCAGCTAGAAAATCGTTGCAGGGAACTCTTCGTCGAGCAAAGCGAGCCTTTCATCAAACGAAAAGTGCCTAACCTCCTTGGTTTTCCTACTGACAAAAATCTTTCTGGCCTCTGGCCAAAAACATCTCTAACAAACTTCTGTAAATCTGCCTTTCCTCCTCTATTCGATCTGGTTTTGTTGCTAATTCTCCATCTGAAAAGGCCAATCTCTTTGGAATTCTATTTTCCTCTACTCAACCCTGGAGATGATTCTGGCATTCCTCTTAGTCCTCCTTCTCCTCTCAGATGTCTTATGCCTTTTGCCTGTGATTACATTTGATCGGGTGCATCGTGCATGGCTCCTGAAATCTATGAACGTTAGAGAGGGGTGCCCCGGATGGCGTTCCTCCCCAAATTTGAGGGAATGTGCTTTCGTGCTGACCCCGCCCCCGTTCAACCTATATTCCTGATCTTAATACTGTAACACTTTACCTCAAGTGTTGGAAGCAATCAAAATGTCCAGACCTAATTCCGAAAAGGAAGCCACCTGATCCTCTAACTATCGCTCTATAGCTCCTCACAAGTATTCTATCTAAGATCTTTGAAACCTCTCCAACTCTCATTTCTTAGATCATCTGGAACTTCAACTACTTCTTTCTGATGGCCAATATACGGCTTTCAGCGCTCGTGGTTATTCTGGCGACATACTTTCCTATCTTCCTGATTTATGTTTTCCGCCCTTAGGAACTACGGGGAGACTTGCCGTGGTGCGCTGGCATATTCAACAGTATTTGACCTGGTATTGCATTCGTTAAAACTTTCCAAGCACCCCCCTCCTTTGGGGTTCCTCCTCTCTTTGCTTACTTATGTCTAAGTTTTCTTTCAAATCGCCTCAATATCGTCTGTTGTTGATGGGGTGACTTCTTCCTTTTCCTGTCATTAGTGTGTTCCCTTCAGGTTTCTGTCTTATCCTCTATTATTCCCCTACTTTTTCAATTAATGAATCATACTGCACATCTAAACTATCCACTCTTATGCTGATATAACTCGACCCTTCATTTTTTAACTCATTTCAATTCTGGCTTCCTCTTTTACTTCTATGGTGTTGTCTGTCTTAATCTTTCTGATTCTAAATTCTCGCTGATATGAATAGAATATCCGGGAGGGTCGTCTCAATCTTGAGAAATTTCTAATTCTTTTAAAAACCCAACTTCAACAAATCTCCCTCTCTAAAACACCTCTAACTTTCCTTCTCTCTTCACAGGTTCTCTCATGTGATTATTTTCTCTCGTTTCTTCTTTCTCCCTGTTAACAATATAAATATCCTGGCCTTAAACATAAACAAAAAATGTCTTGGAATCTCATATCACAATGTTTGCTAGGGCGGCCTCAAAGAAACCGGGAGTTCTGCTTAGACTGCGAGACTTTTTCTTCCTCTTCTCAGTTTCCTCCCTCATATCTGGGGGGGCTCTGTTCACCTGGCTTTTGGATAGGGTCGATCAAATGGGCAAAAAAGACTTATAAACTGTTTCCTACTTTCCGTTCTTTTGACCCCTCTATCTTTGCGGCGAGATGTTTGAGTGCTTTTAATCTCCCTTTCTTAAATAAGGTACCATCCAATTTCGACAAACGCTATAGGCAACAGAGGCGGCACGGGCAGGTCTCCGAGGGAACTTCGTCACTCGCGTACCACCACTTTAAAACGAAGCCCTCATAGCAAGAGGGGGTGCTGTGTCTGTCATGAGTTTTTGTGTGTTGATATCGGTAACTCAGGGTTAAATCGTCGCTGCATGCTGCCCTTTCTTTCCCTGCGCTACCCTCGTTCTGGGTGGATTCTCTTCCCATCTTCTGAGTGTTTCCTGCTGAATTTAATCTCCCTCACAATAAAGCCTGTGTCTGTGTTCATCTGCGTAAGTTGTGGCTTTCTGAGGGCAATGCATTACAAACCCTCTTGAATAGGGCTCTTCCCTTAGAGTGGTAGTGACAGCTGTAAAAAAAAAAAAAAAATTCAAAACATGACAATAATTAATATACTCCTATTAAGGATAAAGATAGATAAATCATTGTAAAATACTTCAAATGTCAAAAAATTCTCTAAAATTGTGATGTAGAAAACATTAAGGCTTTCACCTAGTATCCTGATGAAGCCCTGTTTTTTTTTTGGGGTGTTTACAATTCCCACCGTACAGCTAAAATATACGCCTAGGGCGGTTTTCTCGACTGATGAGTGAGAGGGGCTGACTAAATATTTGCTTGCAAAGCACTGATAATAAATGGAAACCTTGATCCATTTTCATGCCACCACATGCCACATGAAAGAATTCTCTTTTGTAGGCAGCATCCTCTACCATATGGTTTTTCATAGGTCCTCATGCTCCTCTTTACATATGCGAAAAGTTTGAATTAAGTCTTTGCTCCTTGTGTCTGTCACTTCAGTTATTTTGATGAGGGTTTCCCTTGGTGTGATTCTTTTGAAGGTGAAGTGGAAGAATGTCAATGCAATTTGTGGCCATGAAGACTTATCAAAGTTTAACAATACCAAATCCTCGTTCAACTTGTCAGTAGGTTTAATGTTGCTGAAAAGGCTTTGTCCATTCGTCAGCTATCAGTGCTGTTTGCCGCGGGGGAGGGGTTGCTGGATAGGAACGACTTCTCACTCCTGTGAATTTTTTTTTTTTTTTTTTGGTCATGCGAGCAAAGCATCCCTTTCACGGTTATAGCTATTTGAAATGCATTCTTGTTCCAGCCGTTGGAGATGCCATTCTTTGTATGGTTTCAGCTAGCTTAAGGAGATCCTTATTGATATATATATATATAAATCGAAACTAGATTTATATTGAAAATCTAAAGTTTCTCATAATTTTTCACACGTCAAAGAAGGTAAGGTAGTATCGGAGGCCATATTAACCATACTTTGATAACCAGGAAAATTTGGCTGATACTGGTGATACGATACTAGATACTATCAGTACAAAAAATACAAAGCGGAGTCAGTAACGTTTAAATCAATAACATTATTTCAAATAGAATATGTAAAATTCGAAGTACAAAGCACAATGGTAACTTTAAAAATATATGTTTAAAACAGTTTGTTTTTACTAAAAAAAATATTCAAACAATTTTAAGTATGCTTTAAATTTTTTTTCATAATTTTTTCATAGAAACATATTTTTGGATAAAAAGTATGTCTAACCAGCTGACATTATTGATGGTGTATGTTAATACTTGAAGAATAAATGCTGTTGTAATCTTTCACTGCTGGCCAATGATAAAAGATACTAATTGGGCCTATGGGGATGCATAAAGGTGAAGACTTCACATATGGTGTCCAACCATAAACTTCTCATATATGAAGCAACATACAGGCACACTGCAAATTAATAAAAGTGGTACAAATATCAGGAAGCAGCTTCCACTATCATCAATCAAAGCATTAGTCAGCAAACTATTGGGGCGCATCTAATATGAGAACTGTATAGCATACTCTTATCTTGTCTTTAACCTCAGGGTTTTAAAATTTATGTTTTTCTACTCTTGTGCCCAATCACAGCAATTGTATTGGCCTCTGGGTCAAAACCTATTTTTTAACCTAAATATGGAGGTCACATATTCTCATATGTCCTTTGCAAATTATAAAAAAACTTAGAATTTCTGTAAACAGTATCATTACAGGAAGTCAAACATATCCATTGGTGTTATTATCTTGGTTGTTTAAAGGTCTTCTGAAGGTCTACGCATCAATAAAGGCTAGCTAATGCTCTTTGCTGTACCTCACTTTCATCACAAGGTGATTCACAACGACATGGCTTGTAATCAAAGAAATCCACGTTCAGCTGTAAATCCTAATAGTCTTCTTCATGGGAGCATAAATTTATAAAAACGTCCTTTTAAAAAACATTTTGTATTGCGAACTAGAGCCATCACTTTAAAATAATATGTGTTTAATTTCTGCGTAAAACTTTCAATCTTTTATATATGGAATCACTTCCCTCATGAAAGAATGGAACAGCAAACAGTGTATGTGAAGTAGAGGGTGAAATCACTGACCATACGACACTCGAGGCTTTTGGGAGCCCTAGTCTTTTTCATGAAAATAGAAAACCAATGTAATGACATGTGGCCTGGGCGGGCCTGGCGTGTTAATCCAATGAAAACCTTCAGAGAGTCAGATGGGGGGATCTATCAGGGTGACGTGGGCGGGGGCAGCATCCTGGGGGGGGGGCACAAAGGGGGAGATAATTGTCTGGCAAAATCCATAAGGAAAGATTAATTCCTGTAATCCTTCAAAGTGTTTCTTTTAATGCTTTAGGTATGAACTTTGGTGTTTTGAAATAAAAGGGAGTGGCAAGGTTAGTAATAATTTTGACTGAAGATCTGTCTATGAAATGCTTCGGCAAATAGTGCTTTGGGTGTTGTTTATTGTATATGTTTTCCCTACCAGTATGGCAAAAAAAACCCACTGGGCCTTGTTATTCTAACTGATTTTTCTGGATGATAATTTTCAAATATCTACAGGTATAGACAATAAGGCTAGGTATACGCGGTCTTTCGCCAGGACAGGACTGTTCACAACATTGCTGCATACAAATCTTTTTAGTTCTAGAATTGCAAAACACACTTTTTCTTTCCTAGTAATATGTTTGTAGTCAATTTTGTTAGATAAATGCAGCAGCTTAGCATAAGCTTAACATTTTATTGATGAACTAGCTACATACAACATACAGAACGCTTAAACTACACCAATTTTTTGGCCTTATTGCCATATTATTTGAAAACACACCTAATCTCTTTAACCCCCATGTTTCATTGTAATATTCCTGGGGTGGTAAACAAATTTTCTCTCACATTGGGAAAGTTTTAGTCTCCTCTTCTGTTTGTGAACTTTGTCAACGCGATTAAGTCCTGACACGAAACAAATCTTTTTTTGCCAGGACAAAAATTATAGTATTCAATCATCAATCAAAAAATGCTAAGTACTTTCTTCCTACTTCAATGCATTAAGTTTCCTTCCTTTTCTTTTTGATGAATGTTGCCCAAAATGACCTTCTTCCACTTTCAACTTTTTGGATCTTTTTTACAATTCTTTTAAAGATCTTATTACTTAACTGTTTTTTCAATACTCCAGCTGCTTGGTGCAAGTGTGAGAATTCTGAGCTGTTTTCAATGACTTGGATAATCTTTAACTTTTGGCTTTTAACTCAAATTAAAGAAATTTCCGAAGATCCCTTGCATAATCCATAGTAATTTACTCCTCCCTTAATTGTTGGACAGCAGTTTTTCCAAAACCCTGAATGCAACCTTAATACTTTTTGTCAATATCTTTTGTTGCCTTTTTCGTCTTATGTTTTACATAGCCTTTAAAATCTCTTACAACTTTTTTAAACTTTCAGTGGTGAATCTCCAAATGCTGACAATGAAACATTTGCTCTAGAGGTTGCCTCAATAATGTCGCATAATATATCAGTATATGTTTGAGCTCATTTCAGTTTGAAACTCTAGTTTCATGTATAACCGGCAACTCTTTTTGACACCTAGACAAAGCTTTTGCCTGGCTTGACGGTATCCTACTGGTCAAGTTCCTATACAGGTAATTGTCTGGATGTGGCAAATAGTATACTGGTTGCAATCCTTTCCTTAAATTATGCGAGATCGTTTCCAAATGAAATACAACAGTGCTTCTTGCTTTAATCAAGCTTGGTTAGTAATGATTTGCTTCATGTGAAGCATATTTGATTATCCATTTAGCATTAAATTTATAATTTATTTAAACCTAGAATGCAGAAAAAAATGTATAAAAAAAAAAAAAATTCCCTGTATAAAAAAAACCTTCCAAATAATATTTAATAACTTTTGTAACCATAAATATTTAATAGTTCCAACCTATAAAGTAATAGTAAAGTCAAACAGAATCAAGAAAAAAAATTCAATATTTTTTTAAAATCCATCGAACTTTGAATATTCCTTTTTATACCCCAAGTTCAAAATATTAATTAATAAAAAATTGTCAAATTTATATATTTTTAAAACATTAATATTATCATTATTTTCATAAAATCTCTTTTAATGTTCCAAAAATCAGTAAGGTTAATAAGTTTGGTTAAGTAGTAAAAACAGATTTACTGTGTATAATTAACAAAAACTTATCAAATAACCCTAGAACTTAATGGTCCCTGAAACCAATTTAAACCCCATAAAATTTGGTAAGATTGACTTAAATTTAAATGTGAGAGAGTTTGGCACCACTGTTTTAATTCTTTTACTATGCACATAGACCGATAATAAAAACTGATTAAAAAAATAAAAAAATAATAATTTTCGTCCAGAATCTATTGAGCTTGACTATTAACCACATGTTACAGTGATATAGTAATTAGAATTAACAGTGACAATAGTTATTACCCGAAATCGAGTAATGGGTAGTGCAGAGGGATATCATAATTCACCCGCAATTTATAAAATCACAGGATGATACCTCTACAAAAAATATGAATGGAAGAATAATGAAAATGGGTACATGCTCGTTTAGGAAAAGAAAAGTTATGAGGGCCTTCTGCATTGATGTAAAAGTCCATAGGGATTTTTCTGTTTTAAAAAAAGAAAATTTTAAATCATAAGTATAGTTATATATATAATATATAATATATATATATATATAATATATATATATATATATATATATATATATAATTATAATATTATATATATATTATATTTAAAAAAAAATTAAATAAGCTTAAAAGTCAAAAATGAGGTAATTGTTACCGACAGATTGGTTAACCCTCCCAGAGGGTTGTCACCCGACCACACCGATTTTTATGAAAATCCAAAAGGATATACTCTAAAAATAAATAATAAAATATTGAAACTGAAAATCGTCGCTCTCGCTTAGGAAAAAGAAGTGACAGCCTCTCAAAGTTGTAAAAACACCCATAGGATTTGTTATTTAAAAAAAAAAAAAAAAAAAACCAAAATTTTTTTTTTTTTGAAAATCACAAGAATAAACTCTAAAAAATAATAATGAAGATATATTAAATTACGAAAATAGGCAGTCTCTTTAGGAAAAAGTTACAGCCTCTGAAAGTTAAAATTTTCCCAATACACTTTCTATAATAAAAAATTAGTTTGG
>JABUQX010128279.1:5000-20000 GCA_015478945.1 Trachelipus rathkii
GGGTTAAATAGCCGCGCAATACAGCCCTATAAAGAGTGGAGGGGTCCTCCGGACCCTATAAAACCTGAGATATATATTTAGTAACATATATATAGGTAAACGATAATGAAATACTCATAGTTAAATTAATATATTTTAATCTCATATCATATATAGAGATTAACTTACACATACATATAGGATGAGTTAAATAAACCTCAGTACACTAACCACCATATAAAGGGGGTCTCTCAGGACCTATAACCAAAATACCTGATAAATACTTAGGCATATATAGAAACGAACGAAAACTATTGGTATTCATCTATATCTTATATGATAGTATATCTACAAGAGGATATGCGAGGGAGAAGAGAGATTAAATTATATTTTAATAATAATAAATAGGAGTAAATATATTTTTTTTTCAAATTAATAACATATAGTATATTTTAAAAAAGATAAATAAAACTTAAAAAGAATCGTAAACAAAAAGTACAGATAAATTAAACAAATTTTATTACGCTTTATTCTTAGGGTATTTATAACTTAAAAATTTAACTTTTTTTATCAAAGGTATTTATCCATAGTATAGCCTCTAGAGCCGTTCCATGCGAGAGCCTAGTCCTAGGAGCCTCTTGAGCCTCTTGAGGCCCTCTTGAGACGCTCATCTATAGGTACATCGGTCTCAGATCGCCACACAGCTCACTACATACACAGCTACCATCCCCATCAGTACATTGATCTATTGATTTCATGAAAATCATTTATTTTTTGTGCATTAATACATTAATACACAAACTTTACATTTTTATATTTGATATTTATATGATGCTTTTAAATAACAATATTGTTTTATTTATCTAAATTTACGCTTGACGCATATTTATAATAACTATTAAGTAAAATTATTTAGTTGTTTTTATACATTACTACTACTATATATTAAACCCGTATAATCTAGATAAATTTTCAAAACCACCACTCATTCCCTATATATATCACCAATTTACCTTATATAGGATATTAGATCTAAACATTTACATAGTATAATATTTAAACAATTCTTATAATCAAGTACTATTTATCATTACATCACTCTATTCACACACACTTAAATTATTACTTGATCATTCCGCCACAAGATCTTCAGCGAAGACAAGTGCGTACATATACGGAAACCTAAAAATAGTTAGAAGAATATGAAGCAAGTAGAAAAAGATAAAGAACCAAGTCCCTATAAACGCAAGACATGCCCCTTTATAGACCACACGCAATTTGTAAGTATCGAAGAAACAGAATATATAGTATCTGACAGTCAAGACCAAAATCCACCTCTAAACCTAACACAGGCGCGCTCTCTTTCCAAGTGAGGACGAACACTGCAGAGCAGTTGACCACCTCATTACTCATAGAGGTGATCTTTCTACTACTGAATCGAGAGACATAATGAGATGTAACAAAGGGTTTCCAATTGTTACAATCACGAGCCCAGAGTGGGGTATACCTTAACAATACTAGAACTACCCGCACACGCAAAACAGGTAACTCTCACGCTTACCACATTTCACTCTCAAACTACTTTATGTCTAATACGCACTTTCTTTGCGCGACGAGATTCTCTCTCTACGAGTATAAAACTCACACTAAAGTTATCATCATCTCTCCGACACAAAAAGCATTTATCTCTACTAGAACTTCATGCCTGTACTATGTTATTCTCTGCTCTCACACCACTCTGACCGGTCGACTTCACCAAAACATCGCGCACACACTTACGAACTATAACATACACTAACACCGTTTTAATCGACCGAGTTATCATAGCCAATCGCAAATACACTTAGGCATAACATCTGAAGCTACGCAAAACCATGCATATATATCTAAATCAGAGATCGACACTCAGTATCACTTATACCATCACATCATTTAACACCACCGACAATTTAACGCAAACGACTCTCTCCACAAATGACAAACTCATCATAAGTATTATCCGCCATTTACTCTGTTCACCTAAACCATTTATAAATGTCACTATTTGTCCTTGTCTATCACCACACCGTATAAACACGCCACGTACCTACTCACACGATCTTTTGTCTTCCATACATAATCGAAATATATACATATGTTTATAATTACAAAGAAAAAAATAAACATTTCTCATACATAAAATATGCCAGTAATCACCATAAGTATCCCCAACACTAATTGCTATATCAATTAACACGCGCGCTAAACAACATACTCTCCATGTAAGACCCTAGCGCACTCAACACTTAGTCCCAAATGACACACCACGCTTACACACGACAGACGAGAATATGAAAACTCTCTGCCACTATCGACAACTTATAGTCGCTCTAAAATCACAACTATATTCCATGATCTTCACATCTGCAGCCTATCATCCACCTGAATCACTCAATTATTATCATATCGAACCAAAATATATCACCTTAACATATTCCTTATAGCACTCATGCAAGTAATTCGCTAACATTAAACAAAGTTCCCATAACTCTAACACACTATTATTCCAGCACGTGCTTCAAGCCACACTTAACCAATAACTTGTTTCGAGCACACATGAGAGTCTGTCACCACGCTAAATACCACTAAATCGCTTCACACCAATTACTCTAATAAGTTCTCTCAACTATTTCAATCCACCCTTAATATCTCTTGTCTCACTCAATACACCTATCCAAAAATTCTCTCGCTATCTATGTTATCCACTCATGGTTATACACGAAGTCTACTTCTAATCCACGATACCGCTCTCACCCAAACACATTATATACTATATCACTCTGCGATATCAATAGGTACGGGAATCCTACTCACCTCTCATGCCCCAATCTCTGCCATCAGGTTTTCTATGAGAGCGCTTCACATCGACAAACGCTAACACTTCACACCTAGTCACGCTACCATGTGAAAATTTACTTAACATTCCAAAATACCCTGACAAAACCTAACACAACTTCATATAGCAAATATACAGAAATAGAACTCTTTGCAAGAATGAGATAATCAATCACAAACGGATTCCTCTCATCTTCACCTCTCACACGACTTCAGTAAAAGAGTATAACTAAACATAATCAAATCTTCGAGCTCCATTACTTAATATCTTACACACATTTCACAGAACCGGACACTAACTGTAAACTTTTGAATTATCCTCATTACAGTTGAGGTAAAGACACATTATCACTCTCAGTATCTCTACAATCAGTATTGCGAATGTGTTTGTTTTCTAACTTAACCATTATATTTTATAATATTATACATTATCTTTGTACAAACCTTTTGTTTTTAAAGAAGACTTCTCTCTCATTATTAATTCTCATTTACATTATATTTTCGTAATCTTGTTTTGATCTCAAATCCCACACACTTTTTCTAAAAATTGACAATATTTTGTTATTTTCCTTTCTAAAACATACCCTTTAATTTTTCTTTTTTTAATTTTTTTTCTTTATAATCACACACATTCTATTGTGTTTTTCATATATAACAAACTTTTATTAGTATATTTTGTATACACTAATACCAATCTATTCTTCCTTTAAAATCTTACCCATTGTTTTCATAAAAATACTCTAAATCTCGCTCACTTTATGAGTTTTTTTTAATTTTCACCATCATAGATTGTTCTCTTTACAAGACTTCTGTTCATTTTTCGTATAACACAACTCTCTTTACATCTAATATTAAATATTTCTAATCTCTATTATAACATTCCCTCTTAACATTTCATTCTTACACTATAAAAATTTATAACTCACATTCATCTTCTCAAGTTAATACATCATATAAATATAACTTTGTGAGAGTTTTTAACCACATATATTTCCCCTTACTCAAAACGGTAAATTTAGATTGAAACCAAGGTAAATACTAATCATAATAGCACCCACCCTTCCAAATTCCCCCTCACTCCTGCGCCCAACCCTGATCTAATTGAGCGTATTAAGAGATATTAGATCTATTGATCTGCTCTCGACACACCCCTGGTCACATATATTTCGAGACGGTAATTCATTGTGTGATATATAAACGTAGCCATAAAAATTTCTTTCTTATTCTATACCAACACTTACCAGAATGAAAATATATGTTCGACATATCTCAAACGTTATTCAAGCCTCTCATACATATATTAAAAGATACTAAACATAAACATTAACAACATAGATAAAAAATATATATTAAAAATGTTATTAAGTATATAACATCAAAATCCAACACATATCACTTAGACACGAATAAATAACGTCTCACGATAAATTAAACAAGTATTCATTAACTTAACAATAGGAAAGTACTAATACATTTATGCATATATATCAGAATTCAATTAATTCACTTAATACAGACTTTATATTTCACAAACATATCTCTAAAGTTACCCATTTTAATTAATTATACAGTAACAGTTGAGTAACAGTTCGAATATAAAAAAATTTATATCATAATAACCTATACCTATTTATATCATACTTAGAGACAAACATAATATACTGTATGTACTAACATATATAACCAAATTTTTCACATCAATAAAGCTAACATATGCAAAACGCTGAATATAGAATATAACATACATAACGAAAAACTAACAAACCTATCACGCTCTAGGAAAATATGCAACACTAATACAAAAATTTACGTAGACACTATAATAAACTGGTTTAAAAGTACCTTTATAATCATATACCTAATTAACATGAGAACGAACAGGCACGGAGCTGATGTAGAGCAATAATTATTCTATTAGTAATCAAATCAGTATATAGCGATGTATATGGTTTATGTATATTTAATTTTTTATATATTTTTATTTATTCATTAAAAAATAACTTTATTTTTTATTTATTATAATAAATAATTTTTTAGTTATTAATTTAATTCATTATATATCTTTAAAACTTTTTTGTTTTTAAAAACTTATTGTTTAATCTTAAATTATTTAATTTATCTTTAATAACGTATCTAAGATTTTTTCGTAAACATATTCGGTAAGATTATTATTTTAATTTTATTTTAATTTTTAAAATAGTTCGTTTATTTTTATTTTTTCACGATACGTTATTATACCACTTTTCTACATAGTATTTAATACAATTCTAACTTTCATTTATTTAAATATATTAGTGTCCTGAGTTTATCACTAAGACGTTATTAGATAACCAAGATTCGAGAGTTATATTTTATATACTTGGAATCTTATAACTGATAACTCAATATTATCACTATTATATAATATTATTTATTGACTAGTATTTATTTATTTTGTTTATTTTTGTTTTGAGATTATTATTTTATTGTTTTTGTTTTGTCTAAATTCATTTCATGTCAATATATAATTAATGATAACTGTAAATTAAGATCTCTACTATTGTATACACATATTTAACCATCATAGTGAAACCTGTTTATTGAGTTATTTATAGGTTATTGTTGTTGAGTTTAGTTGTCTAATAACTGAGAATATTTAATATCCACTTTTGAACTTGATTTAATGGTTTTCAGTTAGAGTAACGTCGTATAAATTCTTGTTGAATTACTATTATTCTTTACCTGATTGTAGTTATGATAAAGTAAAGTAATCTTACATTTACATATATATTTAAATGAGTGGGTTGATTAATAACTCAAGTCTAGTTTTATCTGTCAGAAGAGTGAAATGCTGGAAAGAGATTAGTTTTGTAGAAGGATCTGTCGTGGGAGCACTGGTAAACGATTGTACTATCGCAAGGGCCTGTCGATATTCAATATATTGTTGTTAATGGTTTTTCTAGATAAAGTATTGACAGTAGAAATAAGTAGTATAAAAGGGAATGTGATTGTGACGTTCTTGTAAAGTGCGAGTAACTAACTGCGCCTTTCGTTTGTCGGTAGAAGTGTATGATCAATTAAAGGATATGAGGGGATGATGTCATGCATAGATGATATACATATGGTGATATAATATGAACGTTTGTATTAAATAGTATATTTAAAGGTAATAACTCACTATAGTTTAATAATTGTGTTAAAGAGAAATGATGGGTTGAAAGCGGAATTGATAACTACGGTTACGGTAGTGGGTTGAGGTAGTGCTTATATCGAGTTAGTTCTTTTTAGCTTGAGAGTAGCGTAGGTTAAAGGAGAGGCCGCGTGCAATTAACATGGGGGAGCACTTTTGAGTTTTAAAGTAGGATCCAACAGAATTGTCATTTTCATGAGGCTGTTGTAGGTCTTAGGTGTTACGTGTGTGTGTAGTGCGGTAAGTGTATACCCACTATTCTCGCTTATGATGCTATACGAGGTAATTAACTATGGTTGGATAAGAGGTGTAGATTCGCAAATGTGTTTATCTAAGCTTGTATGTTTTCGAAATGGATAGATATATTATGACGGTGCGTTGATTACGAGGTCGATGAGGGAAGTAAATTTAAGATTCTACGAATGAGGTAAGTAATGAATTAGCTGAATATAAACAGATGAGATTTGGCTCGGATAAATGGTGAATTGAAATAATGAATGAGATAACAACTTGAGAGATATTTTAATATTTGGAGAAGTTAAAATTTGATTTTATGATGGTTATTAGAGTGTTACATATGTAAAATAACGAGTTTGGAGATTTTAGTAATAGTAGTTATTGACATTAGTCGAGAAGATGTTGAGTTAGAGAGTATGGGAGGATGTTTAAACGTATTTTGTGATGGGTGATATGATGTGTTGGGTTTAATAGTTACTCGATCTCACGGCTGGGTTGTGGAGTTACCTGAAAAGTGAAAAGTGGATGATAGAGCAGTTGGCTAGCATATAAAAGCACATGTACTATGAAAGGAGCTGAGAAAATATTGTGATTATGGCGAGGGGCTGAGAAAAAAGTAGCAATAATAAGGAAGTATAAAAAATGGCAGAAGGGTAATTTTGTTGGTAAGGAGAATGGTTTCGAGAGATAGTTGGCCCGAGCCATGACGGAGCAACAAGGAGAAAAAATCGAAACTCCTACAAGGTTGTACGAGTATTGCTCATAATAGCTGAGGGTTCGTCTCGGTCCCGGGTGCAAACCCATACTAGGTGTTGTTTGTGAAAAGTGGGATGTTGCATGTTGTTGGACGCAGGATTGCTCGAAAGTTGGCTCCACATCTCTAATAAAGCTTCCATAGTGAAATACAGAGGAAATTACAAATACATATGTGAAACGTAATTGCTCGTAAGTCCTTCTTAAGAGATAGGTAAGGATAATTAATAAAGAATATAGCTGCTGGTAACCTCCTTTCATTTTCGACCTTGTGTCAATAATTCTCTTCTATAAACCGTTATATATTCAATGCGTTTCTGTGATGTATACGAGCATTGGGGTGTATATCGATGACCTTTGTGAAGTCGCTCTATCGTTAGTCCTCCGTTCGTCCGGCAGTGCGCTACTCTTAGGGGAAAAAAAGTCGTGTGGATATGATGATTGAATTTTTGTTATAATGAGTATTTGAATTATAAACTATATGTTTAAATTAGTATATAAATTATAATAAAAGCCTTTAAAGAGAAACTTATTAATAATTTAGAAGGTTATATTCGTTTTAACTATATATATCTACCCCCGGGGGTATATATATATATATATATATATATATCGAGTTATACATAATATCATTGTATCACTAATTATTTTTTGGGCATAGATTTAGGATTGAATAAAAGATAAGAATCTCATTACCTATTTTTAAGATCTGCTTAATACATAACGAATTATTCGTTCAGTAAGTACATTTATTTATTTTTTCGACTGTGACTGGTTAAGATTGAATAACCGTATACTATATCATATCTGCTCAATACGGATAGTTATCTCATCTTTACGTAGGACCTTACCGTAATAACCCAACGAATGTGTATCATTTACATTTTATTATTTCGTAAATAAACGACTAGGAAAAGCATAATATATATATTATCAACTATGTATTCGTTATCCAAAATTTAGAGTGAAATGAGTGTAACATAAATAATAGATATATCTTTAATCATATGAACTCATAGGTCTCGATAGATAACTCATTCATCCTCAAGTAGTTGTAATCAGAGATCATGTCAGTGTAATGATACAGCTCTTTTAGTAGAATAAAAAGAGTCTGATACGCTAATATACTGTTAGGATAACATGTACTATGAAGAGCACATAGGTACACACAAAATATTGCAAAGTTAAAAAAATGCCTGATCCAAGAAGTAACTTCAGAGTGTGACACGAGCAGTTATGAAAGCACGGAAGCTAACCAAAGATAAAAAAGGCTCAAGTACAAGAATAGATACAATTGCGTTACACAATACCTGCCCATCTGGATGTGAGTTTTAGAAACATGGCTAAGCGAACAAGCATGACATAAGTTTAGAAATGTACTGTACGCCAAAAAAATGTCAACACTATTGGTAAATCTCACAAATATGGATATCAGCTGTCAACATTCTAGTACAGTACTTGTACTTGAAACCAAACCCTGATATTATATGAGCGTTATCAGTGTATAAGGTTATTCTAATACTTATTGTTTATCATAGTTTCAACTGAAATAAATATAATACTATACTTTGAGGTTAACAATGATAATATAAACGACTATAACTAGTCTCATCTGAAAAGATGTTATATGAAATAACTCGAGGACTTAATTCATATAACGCACTACCTAATGGTGTAATCTACGATAATTTATAACACACTTGAGATAAACATTATGAAGTTTACACCACACTATATAAACAACTCTATAAGTAATATACGGTGGATGCGCCTAATAACTATTACAGCTCAAGGATAAACGTATTTTTATATTCTTCTCTGTAGCGAATGAAGTCAGAGTGAGAGTGCTTGTTGAGAATATCCGAAAATATGACTAGAGAATAAATAATGGTAAATATAAGATCGAGCTACGAGTATATGGTTAGTATATTATTAGTACTTATAACAGTTACCTTTTCGGATAATGGAGTTTTAGAATCTCTGAGTAAAATAACATAATAGATATTATGGTACTCTAAACTTATAACAGTAAATCCTATGTCCCTATGATATTTAGATGGATTAATATAATGTATCTTTATTTAACTTTTATATAATGTTTTAGAATGTATTTTGATACTTATAAATACTTTCATTTTATTTTTTTGTGAAATCTCATAAATTTAATGAAGGAAGCTTAATACTTACAAATGTAGAAAGCTTGTTTATTTATTAAACTATGTCCCCTTAGTAGTAATGCTTTGTTGTTTAATATAGAAATGTAGTTAGCTGGCGTTTATAATTCAATTATATTAGCAGCTTGCTGTGTGTTAAGTTAAATTGTTTAATTGATTCAATAGTTTTAAACTCTATATCATATATAGTAGGGAAAACTTAATATTTGGTTATAGTATTAGCTGTTTATAATTCAATATATATATATATACTATAAATTAGATATTAATATAATATTATTTAAATAAATTATACTAATGTTAATTGAGTTAATAAATAACATGAAGTACAATTAGCAAAAAACTATAAAAATGGTTTTTAAATAAATTTGTTATATTTGACCCTATTACAAGCAAGATATTACATAATGTATAGCATAATATGTTATTCGAAAAACTGAAACCAAATACAAGTAAATCATTAGGTTATTAATGCAATAATGTTTCGAAAAGTATGTAACGAAGGCGTATTATTTAGAACAATTATCTTATCTCGACTTATATCTGCTAAGTATTATCTTATAGTGTAAAAACTAATGTAATACGAAGTATTAAATAAACATATATAATCTATGTAAGCAATTGTCATCGTAGATCCAAGTAAACTCTATATAGATCATTTGTATCATAATAACTCTAGTGTAAAACTAAGGACATAAACATTAATATTAAAAAGTGAAGTGAATGTATAAAATACATGTAGAATATATTGATGGTAAAACTTTTATATAGTTAAAAAAAAAAAAAAAAAAAGTTTTAAAAAAATAAAATTAAAATTTAAAGTTTTTTAAAAAACAAGAGTTTTGAGAAATAAAATAAAAGATAAACAAAAGTTTTTAAAAACAAAAAGTTTTAAAGAAATGAAATTAAAAATAACTAAAAGTTTTTTAAAAACAAAAAGTTTTAAAGAAAAAAAATTAAAAAAAAAACAAACACATCGCTATACTGATTTGTTAAATGAATATTTACCTCATCAGCTCCGTGCCTGTTCGTTCTGTATGCTTAGTTAGGTACTTTTCTGTTGTTAAGTATGAAACTTTGTTAGTGTTAGCATTTTACTCGAGCGTAAGGTATGTTAGGTTTTTCGTTGTATGTTATATTCTTAGTTCAGGTTTTGATATGTTCGCTTTATTGATGTGAAAAAATTTGTTATGTTAGCATATATTAGTTGGTCAGTATGATAAATAGGTTAGGTTATGATAAATTTTTGTTAAATGTTACAATGTTACTGTAAAATAACAGTGATATGTTAGAGATATGTTTGAAAAAAAGTCTGATAGGAATAACGACTGTATTGCAAAAGGTTGTTACTACTTTCCTATTGTTTAAAGTATGAATATTTGTTAATATCGACTGTTTATTCGTGTCTAAGGTATGTGGATTTGATGTTATACATATATTCTTACATCAGGTATGTTTATGTTAGCTTTTATTGATGTGAAAACTTGTTACGTCAGCATAAAACCATTTTATAAAAGAAACATTTTTATGCTACGTTTTATCCAAAATGATACTCGAAAATATGACTTGACAATAGATCAATGATCAATAGATCAATACCTCAATAGATCAGGGTTGGGACGGGTAGGGGGGAGGGAGGGGTGTTGATTTACTGGTTCACTGATTTACCGTTTTAGGGTGTGTAAAAACAGACAATTTTTTACGGTTAATAAACTTGAAAAAGGTACAAATTAAGTAAAAGAAAAAGTTTAAAGAAATAAAATTAAAAATTAAAAGTTTTTTAAAAAACAAAAAGTTTTAAAGAAATAATTAAAAAATAAATAAAAGTTTTTTAAAAACAAAAAGTTTTTAAAAAGAAATGTAATTAAAATAAATAAAAGTTTTTTAAAAACAAAAAGTTTTAAGAAAAAAATTAAAAAAGAAATAAAAGTTTTTTAAAAACAAAAAGTTTTAAGGAAATAAAATTAAAAATAAATAAAAGTTTTTTAAAAACAAAAGGTTTTAAAGAAATGAAATTAAAAATAAATAAACAAACATACTCTATACTGATTTGTTAAATGAATATTTACCTCATCAGCTTCGTAACTGTTCGTTCTGTATGCGTTGTTAGTTACTTTACTGTTGTTAAGTATGAAACTTTGTTAATATTAGCAGTTTATTCTTGCTTAAGCTGTGTTAGGTTTTTCGTTGTATGTTATATTCCTGGTTCAGACTATGATATGTTAGCTTTGTTAAGCCAAAAACTTTGTTACGTTAGCATATATTCGTTGATCAGTATGATAATTAGGTACGGTGATGATAAATATTACCGTGTTAATGCGAAAATAATAATGATATGTTAGAGATATGTTTGAAAACGTGTGAATAGGTTACGTTTTTGTATGCAACGGTAGTTACTTTACTGTTGTTAAGTATGGAACTTTGTTAATGTTAGCGAATTATTCATGCATAAGCAATGTTAGGTTTTTCATTGTATATTATATTCTTAGGTCAGGACATGATATGTTAGCTTTATTGATGTGAAATCTTTGCTGCGTTAGCGTATTTTCATTGGGTAGTAGTAAGATAAATAGGTTAGGTTATGATAATTCTTGTTAAATATACTTTGATTAATTTAAATTACACAGCGATAATGTGGGAAAAAGTGTGAGTAGGTTACGTTCTGTATGCAGCGTTAGTTACTTTCCTGTTGTTAAGAATGGAACTTTTGTTAATGTTAAAATGCTTATTCCCCGTGTATAATGTAATGTTAGGTTACTGTCGTTGTAATATTATATTCGTAGTTCAGTTGATGCTATGTTTTGCTTTATTGATGTAAACTTTGTTACGTTAGCATCTATTCACAGATCAAGTATGATAACTTTACACAAGGTTGTGAATAAATTTTTGTTTAAATGTTAGCTATGTTAATGTAAAAAATATCAGTGATATGTTAGAAAGAGGAGTAGGTTACGTTCTGCGTTCAAATGTTAGTTACTTTAACTGTTAAGCATCGAACTTTGTTTAATGTTTAACTGTTGTTCAGTAATGAAACTTTGTTAATGTTAACTGTTTAATTCGTATTTAAGCTGTTGTTAAGGTTTGAGAGGGTATATTATATTCTTAGTTCAGGTGATGCTATGTTTTGCTTTTATTGATGTGAAACTTTGTTTACGTTAGCATACTTTCACTGATCTGTAAGTTATGATATGTTTTGTTAAATATACTATGTTAATGGTAATAATATCCTGAATTGGGGTAGGGGAGGGTGGTTTGATTTTACTGATTTACGGGTTTAGGGTATGTAAAAAACACAAATATTTTTTTAAGTTATAAATTTGGCAATCATAAATTGGAGCAAAAAAAAAAATTGGTTCAAAGCTATAATAACAATAAATAAAGTTTTGTTGTTATGTTATACAATAATATGTACATGAATCAATTAGATTCATAGATGGGGAGGGGATGAAGGCAAGGGGTGGGTGAGGAGGCTAAAGAGGCCTCAAGAGGCTCAAGAGGCCCTCCAAGGAGGCTCAGGAGGCTCTAGAGGCTATTTGAATTATATAAAAACGTAAATTTTTTTAAGTTAACTTAAAAAGAAAAAAAAATGTTTAATTTTTTTTTTTTTTTTTTTTTTTTTTAATTTTTTTTAAAAAAATTTTAATTTAAAAATTTTTTTTTTTTTTTTTTTTTTTTTTTCTTTTATCGTGTATCACAATTTTAATAAAGATGTATACCAAGTTTCGTCGTTCTTATGCCAGTATTTCAGGTTTTTGGGTCGCCGGGACCCCCTTTTAGGGTGTGGTGCGTTATTAAACCCCTAATATGATGTGAGTTACCTTATAAATGAATAGGTAATATACCTGAAGTTTCTATCGTTTCTATGTCAATATTTCAGGTTTGTGGGGCCGGAGACCCCCCTTTGGGATGTGTATGGCTATTTAACCCCATATATGATGTGAGTACCTTATATGATGGGTATATACCGAGTTTCATCGTTCTATGTCAATATTTCAGGTTTGGGGTCCCGGAGACCCCCACCCTTTTAGGCTGTGCGCGGCTATTTAACCCATATACGATATGGGTATCTAATATGATAGGTGTATACCGAGTTTCATCGCTCTACGTCAATATTCAAGTTTTTTTGGGGCCAGCATCCCCCCTGGGGTGCTCACCATAATTTAACACTGGTTTCAGCAATAATACCTTATATGATAGGTGTATACCAAGTTTCAGCCCTCTACGTCAATATTCAATGTTTGACGGGGCCTGCATCCCCCCATGGGGTGCTCACTACAATTTAACACTGGCAACAGTAATGATAACTTATATGATAGGTGTATACTGAGTTTCAGCTTTCTACGTCAATATTTAATGTTTGGGGTGGAATCCCCATCTGTGGGATCCTAGACACCCCTATATGGACTTATAACCATCATATTCGAACTCTACGACCTCGATAACCCATATAAACACACCAACATTGTTGTTATACGAATGTTTATTAACTCGGCACCGCAGCGGCTCCAGCACCGGTGCCGGAGCCAACTCCTCAGATTCCAATACTAACTCTTTCTAGAAACTCAACTCTGAATCCTCTCACCAAATTTCAGCCTATTACGAGCACTTCGATTTTTTAATGGGGGTGGGGTCCCCTTCGGGGGACCCAGGGGGGACGTAACTTCGTCTACAACGAGGTTACATCACCATCTAACCCCCCTCCAAATTTTAACCAGATACGATAACTCTAACCCATATAGATATATATTGGAGCCATAGGCTGAGCCGGAGCCGGAGCCTAAAAATCATTTCACCTACATATATTTATATATATACAGGGAGTCGGAGTCGGAGCCGGAACGGGGTAGAACCGGAGCCGACTTTGCGGGTGGAATCGAAACCGAAGTTGCGGGCAGAGCAGTGCGGTGCGGAACGATGCGGAACGCGGCGGTGCGGTGCGGAACAGGTGGCTGAACCGGAGTCGGAGTCGGCTGCTGAGCACAAGGCACCTCAAAATTGAGATCACTGCGTGATCTCAATTTTTTGATTGGTAATAAAATAATAATAATAATAATAATAATAATATTTAACATTATAATAGGAAAAATAATAATAATAAATATATAATAATAATAATAATATATATATATACATAATATAATAATAATAATAATAATAATAATAATAATAATAATAATAATAATAAGCGGAGCGGTGCGGTGCGGCACGGAGCGGTGCAGTGCGGGGCCTTATACGGGTATAATATATATAATTTAATTTATTTTATTTTTATTTTTTTTTTTTTTTTTTTTTTTTTTTTTTTTTTTTATTTATTTAATATATTTATTTAATTTATTTAATTTATTTATTTAATTTATTTTTATTTAAATAAAAATAAAAATAAAAATAAATTAAATACACCGAACCGATCGTTATCAGTAAAAGCAATTAGCGTTATCTCGACAAACCCTGTTCTGAAGTTTATCAGCTGACGCCTGATAAGAACGTCAGCGCTCGCATTCAAAAGTGGTCGCGGAAACTGGGTTACTTACTAACTAACGAATTTTTTGTCTTCTAAATATCAATATTTAGCTTATTTAAAATATAGTTATATTGCAACCACAGATTAATAAATACATTATTTAAACGAACGATCTAAATTATACGACATTATTCAAAAATAATATATATAATAAATATATAATATATATATATATTATATATATATATAATATATATATATATATATATATATTATTATATTATATATATATATAATATATATTATATATATATATATTATATATATATATAATATATATATATAGTATATAT
>JABUQX010128279.1:32500-35000 GCA_015478945.1 Trachelipus rathkii
TAGCACCAGTGCAACTGCCGGTTGTCGGTTGCGGTTGTCCAAATATGTGGCGGTTGCGGTTATTCGATCCAATCACTAATTATATATATATATATATATATATATATATATATATATATATATATTAATATATATATATATATATATATATATATATATATATATATATATATAATAATAAATTATATATATATTATATATATATATATATATATATATATATATAATATATATATATATATATATATATATATATAATATATATATATATATATATATATATATATATATTATATATATATATATATATATATATATATATATTTATATATATATATATATATAATATATATATATATATATATTATATATATATATATATATATATATATATATATATATATATATATATATATATATATATATATATATATATATATATATATATATATATTATATATATATATATTATATATATATATATATATATATATATATATATATATATATATAATATTAATATATATAATATATTATATATTTATTATTCTTTAAATATATATATATATATATATATATATATATTTGGGTAAGGTGGGGCAGCCCGCCCAGGAACTTTTCGAATGTGAATTAAAAGACTTGTACTGTGTCAATTTTTAATTTTTCAATGCCATATGGTTATGCACCTAAAGCTTTATATTCCCACAAAAGTATGCTCTTCTCCTATCAAATGTTTTCGAGTAAAATTGATTTTATTTTATTTTTCAGAAAAGGCACTTTGCCCCTACCCTGAGGTAAAGGCAATAGAGTCTTAAATGGCGATGTGGATGAAAATATCAATGATTCTACACATTTTTTGTTTATTTGCATAAAAATTTTAATTAAAATAGTTTTTTCCACTAACAATTAATAGGGCAATTTTGAAAAACAATGGATTATACATCATAGTTTTAAACCAGAAGGATTTCAATTCCATTTATAAAATACAATATTCCTCTTGGATATAAATTAATAAGATAAAATATACAAAAACCTTTTATATGACAAAAAAAGTGACTTGCTTTAAAAAAATATAAATAATAAATATATAGCAGTTAGTCTGATTCACAATTCTGGCGATGTATCTTGATCTCCCGCTGTGCAAGCCTCGTCGTGACAGTTACTGCAACAAAAGCAATTGAATTCATTTTTTCTCCAGCAATCTTTTGAGATGGTTCGCCAGCAAACCTAAAGCAGGCCATTCTTCGTTATCTGATTCATCTGAAGAAGCATTTAATTTCCTTTAACCGCGAATGTCTTGTTAGTAAGCTTTTCTTGCCTTTACCCTTTCCTAATTACCTTTCAGATTCCTTTTCCTCTTCCATAAATGCATTTTTAAACTGGAGTAGAACTGTTAATGTGATGCCGACTCAGCAGTTTACACGTTTCCTTGCTTAAAGTATCTTTGGAAATGGGCTGATAGTATCTCACAATGTCTTGTGCCTGTTTCTTTATGGAAGATTTCGGCAAGCTATACTTTTAGAATTGATTAGGGGTACAATAGCTTTCATGTTTCTATAGATGATGCAGGTATTAAGCCACCTAGTAGAGGCTAAACCACTAGTAGGGCTATGCACTAGGTGAGGCTGTCAATTACCCATCTTGTTTGTAGCTATAATATTCTCTGGCATTTTTCTTCGGTATGATTTGGTTGGCCAAAAATTTTCTGTAAATTATTTCTATCATATGGCCATATGTCCGGTAATTATGAAAACCATTTCACATGCTTCCAGCAGTATTTGTCTTCATGAATGAAGTCCCACACGCCTAGCAATATTGTAAATGGACCATTCTTTTTTTGCCCTGGATTGGAAATCATCCATTTATCAACACTTTGTCAATTGTACGCGCGCTTTAAGAGATTTAAAAATAAGCCAGTCCGAAGAGGTTGCTTTTACCGGCCGTTGAACTAAGGAAGGAAGGTTAACATTTGACGCCATGCTCACCGAGCATCGTTTTTATTGCAGCTAAGCTCTGTGGTTTGTGATGTCCATACATAATAATCAATTTGGGGACGTTTGTAACGAAGATTTGCGAATGCACAAACAAATAATGCTGCAACCATTTCCAAATAGATCACATCGTCATCGACTTGATCTACACTTCACTTTAGGTTTCGGTTGGGGCACCTTCATAAGAGAATATTCTCAAATTCTTTCTAGGAAATATGAAGAAGGGTGGCAGATATGTGCCGACTGCCTTGAAAGCACATATTACAATGAAAAGTTGTATTGGTTGGGCAAAGCGCCCATCTAGGCGAGTTGCCCCATGATTAGATAGGCACTTTACCTCATTCCTCTTTTTTATGCATAACTTAAATATTTACAAAATATGGTTATAATTAATATCAAATTTTTTCAATAAAAATGCTTGAAAATAGTCAAGTTTTTGCATGTGACATTTAAAAAAATGAAAGAAAAGAAAACACGCTGTATAAAGCTAATGTATTACGGTTATAAAA
>JABUQX010128280.1:0-5000 GCA_015478945.1 Trachelipus rathkii
ATTAGTAAAATAACAAGTAAGAGCTAATAAGGGCGATAGTTAGAAGGGTCAGAGCGGCTTCACTTTTTTATATCAGAGAATATAGGTTATGTGAACATTGATTGCGATGCTTCCAACAGCTGAGGGAAATAGAGATGCTATAGTATTATATAGTAGATCAATAGAGAATATTAGTTGATATATACGAGGGTGACGGGAGAGGAATTAAGCTAAAGGAAGCAATTATACACTACCCTATTAATAACTCGGGGAGGATTGCCATACCGTGGCCATACCGCCTTCCTAACGTTCGTGGTAAAGATTTTGAATGGAAGCCCTATGCAACCCGATCATAGAGATAATGTTAATATCTAACAGGCAATAAAGGCCATAGGACTATCACTGAGAGGTAGATAGTTAGGTAAGGTATTTGTAAGAAATGCTCACAGTAAATCGTCAGGGTTTGAAGTTAGGGAAAATAGGTAAGGCCAAAGAGAATATGGCTCATTTAGTTGAGGAGATATAATGAGCTATAACTAGAAACCATCTAGATAGCGAATAGAAGTGATAAGGTAAAGACGAGATTTTACATGAGTAGTACACTCACTCACGCACAGATGTTTTTTGGTATTATAGTACCAAAGAGGCACAGTAAAGGATTTGTCACTAGTAGTATATAGTATATATATATATAGTATGAATAAAGTAATAGGTTGATGGTTTCGTTTATTGAAATAATAAGCAACCGCTTATTAGCTCATGTACTTGAGTAGAGTATATATCTACCTGCAACGATTTCTATGAGCAGAATGAAATTTAAGCAATAGATGATATGAATAGGAAAGAACGTAAGATATATTTTATCACTTCATACCGATTAATCGCTAACTGTCTCTATCACTGGATGTGCAGATGAAAAGCTACACGATCGAACCATATGGATATATGATGAGAGTAAGATAATAGATTATTAGTCGAAGTAAAGTGAAACGGGAACCTGCATTCTACATTACTACGGATACCCATAAGTATATACCTTATCAACTAGAAATTATACATATTAAATAATACTCCTTATAACTACTAATTATTTAATTAGGTACAGATAAGCTTGAGAAAGCGTCACCAGAGACTAATAATAGCAGTCAACTCCAAATTATAGTTAGCGTAGAAGCACGCTCAAAGGCCCCTAGCAAAAATTCGCCCGATTATCAAAAAGTGCTACATGAACATAATAACGCGTATATGGAGACAGGATTGAGTAAGCTGTTTGGAATATGAAAGAAAGTATTGATAATAATTAAGCATAGATATAGAGGTGTGGTCAAGATTTACCAAATTTAGGCAGCGAAGGTGGCTGTATTTTATAGTAAGAGATAAGGACTAGTGAGGTTATAGTAAACAATAGGTCAATATAAGTGTGTTCATTATTATGAATTATGTTGGGATCGAATCCGGAAATGTGTGTTAGGGTTCTTTAAATTATGTATGTCATCACTAGAATTACGTTGAGATTATAATATATAATTATAGCTATAATTGAGATTCGGTACTCATCTTCACTCCCACCTAATTAAAAAGTATGAGAGGACCCTATGCAACTATAGTATTATATATAGTATATATATATATATATATTATATATATATATAGTTATAATTATTATATATATATAATATATTTAATGATTTTCAAAGGAATTTTGACCACGACCCGCCACTGATATATATATATTATATATATATATATATATAATATATAATATATACTATAATATATAGTATTATATATTATATATATATATATATTATATATAATTATATATATAAATATATATTATATATATGATTATAATATATATAATATATATATATATATAATCTATATCTCTAATCTCTAACAACTCCCAGGAAGGCTTTCGCCCTGTCTGTGGTCCAGCATCTCTTCTTCTGGCCCGAAACTCCTAACCCTAGAGCACTCTAGAAGACTATTTCCTAGTGTCGAATGGTTTCGGTGTGAATCTGCGAGTACATCTCCCCTAAATGGAAAGTTAACACACAAGTTATCTCTTCGTGCATGGTAAAGGGGTTTATCAGACTCACTCATTAACATCGTAGTCTGAGAGACTAGAAGTAGGCATCAATTCGTGTATTCCCAAATATAAAGGGGCGTGAAAATCCCCGAATACACTGTCGTTTCACGGAGAACGCCTAAGCAGAAGCACAAGATTATCTCGCTCCTAGAAGTCATCGTAAAGCAGTGCATCGTAGACACGTATCATAAGCGCGACACGAATACATGAGTACAGATATCGACGGAGAGGTTTCGACGAAGGTTCATCAGTAAGATACCACGAATGTCAAGGTAAGTGAAAAGGACCCGGGTTGGATGTCGTGTTAGCTCACCTGTTTGAGACCATAGCGCCAACAATAGACTCCCCACCTCTTTAGACGGACGAAAGTTATAGAAAACATAATCCTCTGACATAACGTCTCTCGTTATAAATGATCTCATTTGCGACTATATATTCAGAAGCGATAGTTAGAGAGAGAATGAATATCTACCTTATATATACCTCTCATACTTGAGGGTCACTGACTAAGAACATGAGAGTCAAAAATAAGGTTAAAGAATATTAAGAAGTTATTATAGAGAAGGTGGTTGTTTACCAACGAATGCAGATAGTTAGATATGCAAGTACACGGATGTTAGTAAATATAGTAGATATATGATAATATCACCGTACTGACCTGTGGCAAAGCTGCCTATCTATATAATATTGAGTCAATTAGCATCATAACAACAACCAATAATTAACAGAACAATAAACATAATCAGACTAAAAAAAAACAAAACTATAACGTGAAAATCAGGTTAAATAAATTAATTTACACACACTTAGAATACCTAATATTTTTAAAATGGGTAAATGCTAAAAGCTAAATATCGTATTACAAGTATAAATATATTGATAATAAAATAAATGAAATAATATCCTACCGTTAAAGAAACAGCTAACGGTTTCTACTTGCACATATATACCCTTACCAATATATACTTTAATATATAATTAATATAATATATTATATATATTATCTTATATATATTATATTAAATATATTTAATAATATATTAAATATATATATAATAAATAATATATTAATATATATATATATATTATATAATATATATATATATATATATATATATAATATATAATATTAATATAATATATTTAATATATAATATATATAATATTTAATTGATTGATATCTTTTGATTTGGAGTTTTGAACCACGATTCCGCCACTGATTATATATAATATATATTTATATAATATTATATATTATTAAATATATATATATATATAATATATAATATATATATATATATATATAATATATTAATATTAATATATATATATGTATTAATATATATATAATTATAATATTATATAATTAAATATATTAATATATATATATATATATATATATTTATATAATATATATTATATATATTAATATAATATATATATATATATATTTCAATAGTAGGCGGACTTCTAGAGGTAGTAAAATTTGTATGGAAAATGGAAATTTCTCACATTATATATATATATATATATAATATATATAATTATTTATATATATATATATTATATATATTATATAATATATATATATATATTAATATATATATTATTATTAATATTATATATATATATGATATATATATATATATATATATATTAATATATAATATATATAATTAATATATATATATATATATAATATATATATATATATATATATATATATATATATTATATATATAATTTTTATTTTATTTTTTTCATCTCATATTTTTTTTACATAACATTAGGATAAAGTACAGCCCTGTCCTCTGCAAAGCCCCTTCATGCGGATCTGTCTCGGTAGTAAATCTTACCGGTCATAATTTCCACCTCGTGCGATATCAGATCGTCCTCGCTCTGGCCTTTCGCCATGCCTGAGCTGCAAAATACCATGCACCTTGTAATGTTGACCGAGTACTGTCTTTCTTGGAACTTTCTGCGAATTTCCTTGAAATCGTACGAAATACTTAGCTAGAGGCTCATTTTTGTCATGTCTCCGCTTAATGAGCTGCCTATGTTTTGTAAAAATAGGAGAATCATCTTCGCTATGGTGTATTTTATCTGTCCCTGATCTATAATTCTCATTTGTCCTTTTCGACGTAAATTAGATGGAGCCATATACCAGCGCATTAAAATCTGTTGCTAGTGTCCTGTTCATATAAATTTCTAACACTATATTACAAGATATTTGGGAGTTCTACATTAATCCAAAGACTTCAAGCTGACCATTAATATTTCACACTCAATGAAATAATTATATACTATATATATGAATCATATCTTACACTGAGCATGACCTGAGCGCGGAACACTATAAAATAATAATAATTAATAATAATAATAATTAACACGTTTATTATTAATATGTTTAATAAAAAAATCAATTTCTAATATTTTTCCATCTTAAGCTTCTAAATGTCCATCAGTTTATTCTATATGCTTTTAGTATATTACTGGTTAGTTGTTTTAAAGTTAGTCACCATATTAGTGTTTACTCCGTACCCTTATTTTATTATCTGTTATGTTTTATGGTTTAGTTATTTTGTTTTCCGTTTTTTATTTATAGTTACGTTCCTTAAGAACAACAAATTAACAGTCTCTCCCAACGAGGACAAGTGTATTTCGAGGTATAATGGTCAAGACTTTTGCCACGTGTGTTATTTGCGTTATCGAGCAAAGGTTGGTGTCAGTGTAATACAGCATTGATTCATCCTATTATCACCATAATATTTTTGCAACTTCTTCAGAAAACGCTTGTCTGTGAATAATTGTCAGAGCACAATAAAAAATAACATCCTCTATTCGCGCCCATTCCTATTCTCTAGCATTGGGGCCCTCAGCAGGCCGAGAAGGTGAGACAGACAGCAGGGCCCGACCCCGTGGTACC
>JABUQX010128280.1:10000-15000 GCA_015478945.1 Trachelipus rathkii
TTGAAAATTGAGTTCTGGAAAGTTTTGAAATGTGTCTTTCTTTACTGTAAAATATTTTTATGTAGCTTAACAGTAATTTTTATGTAGCTGCCATATTTTATGAAACATATTATTAATTAATATTGATAGTAAAATTTACCTCAGTAGGTCGTTCTAAATTAAGATATTTTGATATTTTATTAACAAATTTAAAACTTCTTAATACTAAAGCATAATATAACCTAAAATCTACGCTAATATTGATAATAAACATTAACTTAACACTAACTTAATATTAACTTAAACCTAACCTAACCTAATTACCTAACCTAACCTAAACAACCTATAACCTAACCTAACTCTACTCATAACTACTAATATCCTATAAGCCTATAACCTAATCCTAACTAATCTCATAACCTAACTATAATTTACCTAAACCTAACCAAAACCTTAAAGCATAAAATACTGAGTATCAACCATATACTATACTAACCTAATTCATAATAGCATATTTTACATTACATTTAATGATTTATATTATAGTATAATATACTCCTAGCTAAAGGTATAGTTATATAGAATAATAACCTGGTACACAAGCTCCGTCGTTGACAAAACATTCCGAAATGACTAATCTCATGCACTTGTGAGATCAAAAGACTATATTTAATGTTCCAAATTACAGGAATAAATTAAAATAAAATTTCTATAGAAACACGCTGAACCTATTAATATATGACATCAATGTAAATCGTATTTACAAAACAAAAGAAATAAATAGAAAAAAAAAATAACGGCTTTTGAAAAATTTAAAATTGTTAAAAAATGTTGAAAATCTGTATGATAACATCATTTTTTTGAGAGAACGAAGGAGTTCTAGCGCTCGGAGGGAACGTCAAAGGTTGCCAAATGTAGATTTTTTTTAACTAAAAGATAATCCCCACAGGGTAAAACCAACTAACATGGACAGAGTCCGGGGTTTCTCGGCCTACCCGGGATCGAACGGGGGAGTTTCGTCCCCCCTCTGTCCCTCCGTAGGACTCGAACGCCCTAAAAAGGAAATAAAAAAAATAACATTTTCTCCAGAGCATAATAAAAAAACAATATTTGGTACTGTTTGCTCTCGTACTACTGCTGAAATTGAAGGTTAAGATGAGCAGTGCAACGCTGCAGACGCTAGAAGATTATACTAAATATTTAAAAGTGCTATTAATCAAATATTAGAATAAAATAATTTTTTTTTGTTTCATCGATGAAAATTTGCTTGCTGAAATCAAAAATGTTTTTTATTTTCTGTAGCTGTTATAGTTTTTTAGTTACATGCATTATGCTTTCGGGCTATATATATAAGTATATAATATATATATATATAATATATAATAATATATCATATATATATATATAATATATAATATATATATAGTATATATATAGTAATATATATATATATATATATATATATTATTAGTATATATATATATCGCATTTTTTCGAAAGGTTAGCCACCTCTGGCATTATTCTATTCGTACGGTAGCAAAAATTACATAAATCTGAAAAGCTATTCTTTGTCCAAACACCATCATTATCATCAGAAAATAATAAACAGCTCCAACAAAATAGTTTTATTTAACGCTTTTGCAATCCCGTAATCCATGAAATTGACGCACGACGAGGACCGTGGAGTTGGACTTCTGCATATATATATATATATATAATATTAATATATATATATATATATATATATACTTATATAATATATTTACATAAGATATATATATATATATATATTATATATATATAATATAATATTATATTATATATATTACTATATATTATATATATTATATTGTAATAAGTAGCCTCTCACACAACTATCAACGGAGATTTTTGCACGTTAGAAAAAATTTGATAAAAGAACTTCCATATCTTTCATTTTATTTTTATTTTATATTAATTTTTATCCTGTTTTTTCTTTAGCCTTAAATTTAAATATTTACCATCTTTATTTTATTTTTTAAATTTGTTATTTCCATTTTAAATTTTAAAAAAAATTGTTTTATTATTAAATTTTTACTTTTTAAGCCTTAAAATCACTTAATTACTTAATCATTAAGTCATTTAATAATGTAATTACATAGGAATACCCCACCACTACCCCTCCCCAATCGATTGATCAATTGATTAATTAGTGTCATACATGAAATATCATTTGTTTTAGTATAATTATTATTAAGGTTTGAATATATTATTACAAACCATTAAATCATTTAATCATTAAATCACGTAATCATTTCATCACATGAACACAACCCACCTCCTCCCCTCCCGGACGATTGATCAATTGATTAAAGTCACACTTGTACCTTTAATTATTTGTATTATAAATTCGCAGACGAAATAAATTTACCTACCATTTCAATTTACCACATAAAAATAAGTTCTTATAAAAAATATAGTATTAAAGTTTGAAAAAATAAACAAAGCTTCATTTTATGTCATTTATTATAAACGTACTAATAACATAATCGTCTTCATGCAAAGTTATAACATCGAATATATTTACAAGTTTATTAAAAGGTTGTTCATTGTTCAAAAAAAAAAACACATGAAATAAATACATCTTACAACGCATAAATTAGTGTTGATTGGCTGAGCAGGAAAATATAATGTCTTTAAATAATAAACAATATTATTATTTTAAAAAAAGATATTACATAATGATTATGAAACATAAAATCTAAATGAAGAGAGTAAAAATAAATACATTATTTTTATTCTTATAAATGGCAAACACCCGTAACATTCCTAGGAGTAGTGTTGAAGATATGTCCTGAATCTGACTCTAATCATACAGAGACCTGTTCATCGCAGGCGAGTACTTCTGAAAATCTTTTTTCTTTTCAAAATGCATTTAATATTTCTTTTTCACTCATCTTTTATAATTCAAGAATTTATTTAGCACTCGATCAATCTACATAAGCTAGGAATGTTCCATATGTACCAAGACCAAGATAGGGGATTTCGGGGTTTGTCGAAAGGTGTTCCAAGCGCATTTAAGGACATACTTCATTTTCTTTACTATCTATGACTTCAATTTTTTAATTTATTTCCTTTTTGTGCTATAATTTTATATTTGTTTATTTTCCGTTTTCTTTTTTAAACACAAACTCGTTTAAGTAATTTTTATTTTCATTTATGTTAAATATTTTTGATTTTGCTTTATTTTAAATATTTATTTTATTTTAATTCCGTTTGTTATTTTATAATTGTTTTTCGTTTGAAATTTTATTATTTTTTTAAATTTTTTTTACAATGCACAAAGGTCTTAAATAATTTATCCTAAAGCAGCAGAGAAATAAATCAAGTCAACACAGCCAGTACCCCCCCCCCCCCTGATCAATTAATCTTACAAACTATACACACATTTACATTTAAATTTTCAACATCAAATATATTAACAAGTTTATTAAAAGATGAGTAAATTTGTTTTTATTTTTTAAAAATGCTAAATATTTGTTTTATGACATAAAATAACTTAATCTCTTATACACGTAAGCATACCCCACTCACCAATAATTGATCAATTGATTTAAAAACTATGTGTGCCTTCAAAAAGGTTCTTCCTAACCGCCGAAACTAAACCAAACGATACCTCTCACTTATCAACAACTGGTATTGCTTCTATAAATCTACAGTTTGAATCAATGAATTATCGGAATTGGCTACACTAGTCAGCTAAGAGATAATTTGGTAGCCAACGTATGTTTTTTCAGATTCCTAAATCTTTTTCCATCTCTCCCACGTAACATCATAACTCACCTAACCTAGCCTAGCCAGATCTAACCTAACCTAGCATACGAGCCCTACCATACCTTAACAATGAATAAAGGTTAACATACAAAAATTTCATAACTTTTCAAATTCTGCTAACATAATAATATCTTGCATATCTTGTCATTAGATGTGTACCTAATAACACTTAATCTAAACCTCTAGTGTTTACATAACAACCAGTACATATGGATTAGCATAACTAAGCATGTTGCATCATGTACATGACTGCATTTCTATGACGATACATCAGAGAAGAAATAGTTTACCAAAGCAAAGTGCAAGCTCAGAAGCATAAGTTTTAAGAACCATAAAATGGATATCAGGATCATTCTCATTCTTAGCTGTAGGGGATGGAGAAGGGGAAAAGCTTCGGAATCGTCTAATGTGGAATTATTGGCAAAGGTTTGTTCTAAGAATTAACCTTTACAAAAGTTGTACCGTCGGAAAATACTATATATCGGGAAAAGAAAGAGGTAACGTTATTTTTGATTAAATAATTTGAAATATAATTATTAGCACTAAAGTAGTTACGATTAACAAATGAAGACTAATCTTGGGCAGTGAATATATGCATGGGGAGGGCTGAATTGGGGTATATGCATGTTTTGGTGTTTTTGTATTTTCGTGTTTTCGTACTTTCGTGTTCTCGCTGCAAGAAAATAAGAATTATAAGCAAAAATATCAATAAAAAATAAAATTAAAATAAATAACAACAATTAATTAATTATGCATAAGTGTGGTTTATATGTGTATGTATATTAAAAATATATACTGTGTTTATACAATAGAATCTCTTGTTATATTTATCCGACTTTATTTATTCAACATATATATATATATATATATATATATATATATATATATATATATATAATATATATATATATATATATATATATATATATATATATATATATATATATATATATATATATATATATATATATATATATATGTGTGTGTGTGTGTGTGTGTGTGTGTGTGTGTGTGTGTGTGTGTGTGTGTGTGTGTGTGTGTGTGTGTGTGTGTGTGTGTGTGTGTGTGTGTGTGTGTGTTTGTTTGTGTGTGTATTTACACTCCAAGAGTATCAATTTATTGTAACATACAATAAACAAATGAACAGGAACAGGAGAGTTAAATAAATATTTTGAAATGATCACAACAACGATAAAATTGAATGAAAC
>JABUQX010128280.1:17500-19996 GCA_015478945.1 Trachelipus rathkii
AGTTCTTCTTGTTAGGGATTAATTCTAAAACTTTAGAAAGAACAGAATCTAAAGCAATAGGATGATAGTTTAAAGGTTGAGAGGCTTCTCCTTTTCTCTGCACAGGCGTTCGTTTGTAACAGGATGGGAAGGTCGAAGTTGAAAGGCAGAGAAGGAATAGTTTACCAAGGCAGGATGCATTCCCGGAAGCTCAAGTTTTGAAAACCACCGGAGGATTGGCATCAGGACCGTACGAGTTCTTAATGTTAAGCTCAGAGAGACCACAAATAACGTCTTTAGAAGAAATTACAAAGTTAGTCATATATGAGTTGGATGGGTGGAGAAGGAGTAATAGTTCCGGAATCGTCTAAAGTGGAGTTATAGACAAAGGTTTGAGCAAAGAGTTCAGTTCTAGCAGAAGGCATAACGGCAATTGCGTCGTCAGAATATACTAGATGAGGGAAAGAGGAAGAAGTAATGTTAGAGTTGATGATTTTCTTTGCAAAATGCAAAAATGAGCATGAGAAAGAGGGACCAGAAAGATTATTGGATTTTCAAAGGGAAAAGAGTTTCTAATGTTATGAAGAATAGATTTTTACGATTTCGGGATGAAGTATAAGTTGCGTAAGTTTCTGAGTTTGAAGGCGACAGTAATCCCTGAAGGCAGCGTCCCTGTCACGAATACTTTAGTTGAAAGGAAAGAATATTGAATGTATGTCTATCATACAAGAGGGAATGATCTCTTCTCAGCGCTATGCAAACTCCGAGGGACTCATCCCACCTTAGCAGTAGTAATACCATGGGAAGTCAAAGAAGTACGACCGCAAGTCCGACCAGTTTGCGGCACCTAAGTGCCATAAACGTTTCCTCAGTCGCATGCAGGAGTGTTTCCTGCGGAAGAGTTGAAGAGATATTATAACAGGATTCAGCGATAAGAAGGTGATCGGAGGATCCCAGAGGAGATAGGGTTTAACTGATTAAGGAGAAGGATTTGAAGTTAGGAAAAAGTTCATAATATTTGGTTTATCTCCAAGACAATCAGGGATACAAGTAGGGAGTTAAAAGGGGAAGAATAGAGAATGTCTCCTAATTTGGAGTTTAGATAGTTGAAGATTTTAGGATAGTCAATTGATTTAGGAGACAAATATGCAGAGCAAATGAACTTAGTAGTAGGTTGACAACATAGCTTGAGGCATAAAGTAGAAAATTTGGAGTACTTCAAATCAGAGACATGCGAACAAACAACAACATTGTTCAAATAGACAAAACAACAACCGCCTTTGGTTGAAAATGGAGGATGGAGGAAGTGAGATGGAACTAGGAACCGCCAAAAATCAGGAAAAACCGGGGTTTTCTACTGGGGTTAACTGTAAATTTACACTAAATAATAGGGTTAAATCAAACAATCGAAAAATTAGATTATTTACATTAATAAATGCTTTACTTTGTTATAAATTGATGCAAAATATATAAACATACCTAAATATAATCAATTTTTTTTTGGTATTTACTATGATTTCAAATTAAAATTGAGGCCAAATTATAATTTTTCCGAGTTTTTAACAAAAATATTCGAAATTTGATATATCAAACGAATTCGGAAAAGGAAATAAATATAATTGTTAAAATATGAATGTATTTATTTATTTAAAAAGTAGATGTCATTTTCAAGAAGAAAATCAAATATTTTCGAAATCTCTTTTCAAAATTATTTATTTAATTGAATTAATATATATATATATATATATATATATATATATATATATATATATATATATATATATATATATATATATATATATATATATATATATATATATATATATATATATATATATATGCTATATACTCTATATATATATATATATATATATATATATATATATATATATATATATATATATAATACAACTTATTCTTCTAGAAAATCAATTATTTTCTAAAAATTTCTTTCGAAAATATTTATTTAATTGAATTAATTAAATGTATTCCTTTTTTATAATTAAAATTATTAATTAATTGAAATTATATTTAATTTCATCTAAGTTTTAAGACTTTCAGTGTTTTGACTTACCTTTCTAATTTTAGCTAACCCGGCGGCCCCGGCTAAATTAGAGCAGCCCCGGCCACGGCCACGGCCCCGGCCCCGGCAAAATTCCCGCCCCGGTCGGTCCCTAGATGGAACTGAGAATGGTTTGCTGTCAGGACGCTCAAACACCTCAGCTTCGATTAATAATAGGTGATGAGGTTTAAAGGAGGAGAGGTGATATTCAGCAAAGTGGAAGATATAAAACCGCGAAGGTTGCAGAAGAAGACGACCGTGCATTAGAGCAGACCAGCAATTCCTTCACCACACTAACCCCACAACCGAAGGTCGTTCACTCCCAAGTGGTGATGGTAGTAAGGGCGGATATGCTACTATTTTTGTAATCCACCCCTCTTCGCCTCTCCGAGGTTATTTGTGTGCTTGCCATTTTTATTATATATATATATATATATATATATATATAACTATAT
>JABUQX010128281.1:5000-13056 GCA_015478945.1 Trachelipus rathkii
TTTCGCTGTTTTATTTTTTGATATATCTGAATTTGGAATATTGTTTACCCCACTCTCTCAGAAATTTATATAACATTTTAAAGTCACTTTCAATTTAAAGGGGTTATATAATATTTAATGTTTTTCTTTTCTTAATGATATAATTCACGTCACTATTTTGAAAAAAAAATTGCTTCACAAACTAATGTTTCTATCAAATATATTAAGTATTAAATGATGAGAGATAATATTTACAAAATTAATTGCTTTGACCGCGCAAGGGTCAATAATGTGCCAAATTGGAGACTTTACCGGGATGCCGGACTCTCCTTTTCTCATTTTTCTTCTCCAAGTCATTCACAGGAAAATTGGAGAGCGCCTCATGAAGTCAGTTCTCACTCTCGGGAACAATGTGGTTCGGCAGATGATATAAGTTCACACTGGGAATTCGCAAAGATTTTTTATTTTCGAGAGGGCCGGAACAGTCCAAACCTGTCTCTCTCCAGCACAATCTCTCCTCGTCCTGTAATGTAAGTACTTCAGCAAACGACACATTGGAAATGAACTATCTCAATGGTACACCGCCTCTTCTCCAGACTCAAAAATTTGGAAAATATTCTCATCATGGAAATGGTAGCTCGACTTCTCTCGGCAGCATCGAGCCAAAAATGGATGTTATGGTAATCAGACCAGCCATCACTCACAAGGGTTTGTTCAATGGAAATAAACAGGTAGAGTCTCAAATTTTGTTTAACACAGCTTATTTAAATAATCTTGCTGACATGAAGTCTGATAACAAATATATAATTATTTTAAATGCTCCTCCTAAACATAGATTTCATGTTGTTTTCCTAAAGAAAGGTAATTTATGTAAAAGGAAGCAACCCTCTCAATTGACTCCACTCCAGGCTCCTCTTTATTTAAATGTTTCCGTTACAGATATTGATAGCCAATATCAACATGCTAGCACGAGCCCCACAGCTCAAATGGATGTTCTAAATAAAGTTTCGCATAATTGGGTTGAGGAAAAGTTTGTAACTAAAAATGATAGGGAAACTTTTGCTTATGTTAACTCATGTAATAAAAATGGTTTAGAAAATATTTCACACACAGTTTTTGATGATAATTCTTTTAATATTCCTTCTGAAGCCACCTCTCATGGGACTTCTCAAGCAGCTATAAATGGAATCGACGTTGAATCCATTTCTCATGGTTCGTTAGCGGCAACTATGAATGTCTCTCGCACCGCTAACCAGTCCTCATTGTTTAGAAACGCTACTGATGATGAGGTGTTTCCATCAGAGTGCTCAAATTTTAAGACTTCTTTATGTAAAAATAATTTTAATTCACAATGTTTAACACTTATACATGATAAAAACGCCTCTACACAAACAAATAATTTTTGTAACAATGTTTTTATTCACAATGATATTGAACTTATCGCAAATGTTAATACACTCGCTACACATGTGAATTCCAACAGCAAGGTTATTTTTCCTCATATTAATTTGGACAGGGCCATGAATGGGTCTTCTTTTGCTATTCATAATGATTTTAAATTTAATGATCACTCTCATGCATGCCTTAACAATCAATATGATATAAATTTAAAGAGTACTTTTAATACGCAATATTGTTTTCAAGGTGCAGCGGACACCGTTAATGATAAAGATTATAGCGCTAATACTTCTTTTTTAGATTTAGATTTTAATGACTCAGCCGAGTCAGGTTTTGATGAAGCACTTTTTACGCCCGAAGATAGAAAAGTAGTCATGACACAAAGTTTCAATCTACCTCTGGGAACCCAAAAGTCCACTTCTATTGAGCAGTCACAGTTTCCAGAGAGGGCACAATTTAAGCATAAAAAAATTAAAGCAGTAGAAATGACACAGAGTATTAATCATTGCAAAGAACATATTCCAAATTTCAAATTGGAAAAGTGGAATATGGATCTTTCTCTTACCAAAGCTCCTTTATCTCCCCATTCTTTTATTAAAACTTTACAGATTAATGATGACTCTGAAACAGATTCGCGAAGCACAGATATTGACGAGGTAGGCCGCAGTGTGGCAAAAGTCAACTCCAAGAACGAGGTTTATATGCAGCAGTTGCAAATTGATATTCAGAGCTCAAGCGCAGATGAAATTGAAGATGGTAACGATGGTGAAGTTGGCAATGGTGAATTTGGATTTGAGGTTAAGTCGCATATAACTTTAAATATGGAGTTTGCAGAAAATGATCATTTGAAAGGTAGGAGTATCGCTTGTTTTTATTGTCATAATATACCACATGATGTAGCAGTGGTAGGAGATAGTGTGGATATTGAGGCGAGTAGATTATTTTATAGCACTGATAGTAATAGTGGTTGTTCCACAAACACATTTTGGGAAAGCAGTTAGCTCTCGCGCCTATAGAGCACTTGCACAGTAATAGAACGAGCCTCACATTTGATAGACAGGTCAGAGCAGACGCTGAGGTGAAATGCAGCAGGGAGGTAAGATTAGATATGCCAGAAGATCCAGTGGGACATATGGCAAATATTGAGACGCTTGTAGATATAAAGCATAGGAATGAGGTTGAAAGCCACACTTTCAATGTTTACAGACAGAGCGATATAGTTAAGAGGTATAATGGTATAAGTAGAAGAAGAGCTTTAACACACACTAGAAAAGATGTCGAAAGGTACTCTGAATTTATTGGAAATGAATTGCATAACAATTTATATAGGTGTAACTTTCTAGAGCTAAATTCTTCTAACTATCCGCATGATTTCCTTATTTCCACCTCTTGTTTTAATAATGTTTTACCTTTCAAATCTCATACTAACTCTTTTGAATGTTTAATTAGAGATTATAATCTTTCTCCCGCATTACCGCTCTTCGCTGATTTTGATTTTCACTCTTTAAATGCCTCAAATATTATAAATCAAAGAGTACCACAGGGCACTCACCCTGCTTCTCTAGATAATTTTTCTGATTCTTTTATCACTTTTAATGAGGTAATTTTAACCACTTCCCATCCATCTTTTATTAATTTAGATTCAGACGAATCTTTTAAATCTCGCTCTCCCTCTCCCTCTCCAGAGGCGCTTCCAGCTCCTAATTTTTCAACTTTTTCTACTCGCCCACTACCTATAGCGGAGTCAAACCTTCCTCTATATCCCAAAGATTTACAGCCTTCCTCTAATCCTACAGCTCTTCAAGGAGAGCTAACTTTTTCTTCTTGCACGAATGACACTAATTTGGCTGACGATGTAGACGCAAACTCTCACTCATTGATTGGTCCCGCTCATATTTTAGAGGCACATATATCATTCAATAATCACACTTTAAGAAATAAACGCTTTCTTCTCGAATTCTGTTATGGTAAAACAGTCACTTATCTTAGAATTAGAATGCAAATTTGCTATTAGTATACCACTTACTAAAACGCCGATCACATTGAAGTCCGTCACGGACGATATTTTTGACCAGCTCGGGACTACCGTTTTATATCTTCACATGCGCAACACTGTTTTACCCGTACATTTCATTGTAGTAGATGACACATTTTGCGGTTTTAAATCTGACTTATTGTTAGGAACTAATTTTCTTACTCATCCTAGGATAAAGTTTGAGGCACACAAGAACTCTCTTTCTTTTGTATCTAACACGGAGTACATCTCCATGCCTCTTATTCCAATATACCCCCAGGGACAGAGCCGTCCCGAACCACAGGTGAACTACAACACATCCTCACCTGTCTATCCAAATGTAACAAACTTTGCATATGATTTACTGATAGACACAGCCACTACGAATAAGCTTCCTATTGGTGACAATGTCGCTCCTCCACCTTTTTCTAAAACTTTATCGGATCAGGCGCTTTCTGCGACCAACACAAATGTACAAAAGAAACACTCGCATGCCGATAACAACGTTGCACATTCAACTTTACGGCAACGATTTTTTGAAGAACTCAAGAGCCGTCGGCTCCTACACCAGACACATAGGGGATATCGCACTCCTTCCTCTTTTCCTCGCAAACCTTTTGAAACTCCACACACCTGTTATCCCCGGAAGAAACCGCAACATTTGACCCAAGATGGGCATTTTCAATGTTTTTCTCCTTATAGACACTCTCCACAAAATTCTCGCTTCCGCGGTGGTAAAATTCCTTCTAAAGAAATTCAGACACAGGGGGCCCACAAATCCTTCTTTCATTTCGCTAATAGAGAAGAACTTGTCAGTGACTGGCGAAGACCTTCCCCAGTACTCAGGAAATACCAGGGACACCCCCACACCTTACGCTCATCCCCCCAGTGGGACTCGCAATGTTCGCAGCTCGCCAGCTGACACACTTGTCAAAGATAGCTCTAATGCATGCGCTAAACCTATTTCTCTTGATAATATAAATTCAAATGGGGTTAAAAGCTTTTTGCATGACGAATATAATGTTAATACTCCAAAACACACTAATAGTTTAGCTCATAATGTACGCTTCGACAGGGATTTTAATAAAAATTTAAAGCATGATTTTCAAGGGGTAGAAAATTCTCTTATACCAAACAGAATGGTTAGCATAACTGGGTCTGAAAATGGTATCGCAAATATACATACAAAGGTAATTAAAGTTAGTCCTAAAAGTAGCATGTTTTCTCAGGAATATTTATTAAATGGGAAACTTATAGGGCACTCTCCTCCTCACGCTATAGGCAACACTGAGACTCGCATTAATATAGGAGATTTTAGATATTGGCAACGCGCATGCCCATAGCGGGAACTTAAATTTAGGTAGTGTTAATATTGTAAAAAATGGAAATGGCAAAGCACATGCCAAGGCTCTATTCCCCAATAAGATAGATAGTAGCACAAACGCTTTTCGATGGGATTTTAGCCATGCTCTTGGCGCTACCTCACCTTTTAGTAGTTCTCCAGTGGTTAAATCTCTCTTACCTTTGCCCACCGCTAGAGTGAAAACTCTTTCTACTCTTCAGCATGCTCGTTACTTTCCTCCAGTTCGCATTAAAGAACAATGTTTATCACATTCGCAAAGTAAAGCTCAAGACTTAGCGTTTAAAGTTCCATATAACACTGAGCTTTTCCCAACACTCATTAGAGCTCTAACTTCTTCTCCTCCTTTGAAATTTTCATTAGGATCTCAGACTCTTTCTTTGCATCATAATGCACATCCTATATGATAACCTCATTCTCAGGAAACCACTATCGCGTTCTCTATGGTGTTCACCCACCCCACCAGTTTTCTTTAATGATCATATGTTGATCCCTCCTCCTCCTACTTCTCCACGAGTTGTTTCTACAGAATCATGCCTCATGTCTTCACACGACACACTTGTCAAATCTCTTTTTCAAATTTCTCACTTCTCCACTTCTCCAAATAATACTTAAACCGCACCTATGTGCATTTCGCGTTCTGATTCTTATTTTTTTCTCTCGCTAGAACAAAACTTTCCAAATATCCTCTTCGCAAATCATATATTCTCCACGCATTCAACACAAAAATTAGCTCACTCATTTCTCTCACAACAGAAATTTCCACACTCTTACATTAAGTCATAAATCTTCACACGGTCAAGACTGAAACATTACACACACATTCAGTTTCATATGCTGTATAAACTGCAAAAAACAAGAAAAACACTCTCTATTATGATGCTTTCAACACATTTAAAGGTTAGACGGGATTACACTGACACACCTCTGTTTCAAAACACCACATCCTTTATCCTTACTTCCGCAATCCACTTTCATTCACAAACACCAAAGATTTTAACCACAAATAATACCTCCTGATTTCACAAACCACTTTTGCATTGTTAAAATTTTCCTTTTTTTTAATGCCACGGCCGGCTTATTTTTACACTTTAATTTACATCAATTGTAAATAAATTTAAACAAAAAACATATTAGAAAAGACATTTCTAACATGTAAAAGATGAAACTTCTAAGCAGAATTTCATTAAGAATATTTAAAAAGAAAAAAGTTTATAACAAAATTAATTGGCTAAGATTTCTTTATTTTAGTCATTGTTGATATTATTGTCCTTATTAATCCAACTATACAACCCTTTGTCTCATGAAAGCTCTTTCTTCTCCCCTATCTTTCACACCCACAAATATGTTGTTGAGCAAATTCGGATCTTCTTTACCTTGGAGTATTAACAAATCTTCGTTCTGGAATTCAAAAACAAATTATCAAAATACTTACTTATTAACTTTAACAGAAAAAAAAAGATTATTATTTTTAAAAGTATTAATCCTAAATATATGCGAAATTAAAATGCACACAAAATTATGTAATGCTATTGCTTACATCTTAAACTTGAACACTTACAGTAAGCTCTGTACACAGATAAATTTGTTAGCAGCTAGTCTCTCATTATGCATTAAATTCCTTCTCAAACGAAACTCTCTAATGTTCTCCAACTAACTTCTTATTCGTACTACTCTACATTTTTGATCCTATAATATCACACTCTCACGAAATTTCCTAAAAAAAAAAAAAAAAAAAAAAAAAAAAAAAAATTTTCTTTTCTGGATCTTTTAGTTCACGGTTAGCATATATCCCCACGATCCTCTCAACTTAAATTTCTTTCTAAGAGACCCCCTTTGCACATAAACAAATTTTAACAGTTTCCTTACGTTGCGTTTTCTTCTTCAAATACCCAGTTAACCAAGGGCACTATCTGATAACACCTGTTCTCTATTCTCAAATCTTGAAATAAACCACACCACTCATTGAAAATCTATCAACCTTTTCTATTATAAATCCCCCGTTATACTCTTAAAGCCAGAAATCAAGACTTTACTTTCCTTTTCCTTCCCCAAATTACTGTAGTTTCTATCTCAATGTCCTCGGAAAAACCAACCCAGATTTATTTCCCAGTAATTTATTTTTACCTTCCTCAAGGTATTGCACTCCCAGTATGTCAGATAGATACATCTCCAGCATCTTCCTTCCCATTCTATCCATCCAAACAAGCTTAGCAATTTATACAATAAAGATCGTAACTCCTGAATCTTCACCCTGTTTCTCCACATTTGTAACTTTTCAGAACTTCCAGCGTTATGAAAAATTTAAAAAAACCATTACATCCTCAAGTGGCGATCACATACTTTCATTAGAACCCACCTCTTGCAAACCCTCCTGCAACAATTGCATAGTTCAATTACCCTTTCTTTTCACTGGCAGTGGGAACTCTTTAACAATGATCCTTATTTGCTTAAATATTACAAAAATGAAAAGGAAAATTTGAGATATCTATTTCTCCTTTTCATTATCAGTTTATCTTCAATCCGAAGACTTTCAGATAAATGTTATATCACTATTTTCTTTCTTCTATATTTATTTTTTTTTCTCACGTAAGCTCAAAAATCGTTTATCACACTTTCAAAGTTCGCATTTTATCAAATTTTGTTATTTGCTCTAGACTATCTTATTTTTATTTTCATTTAACTCTGATATAAAAATCTGAAGTTCAAATCCCCCCACCTCTCCCGCGTCCTCCTCGACCCCAAGAGTAATTCCTTTAGATTTCCCAAAATCATTATTTCTTTAGCAATGTTACCGATAAGTTGTATTTTAAAATCGGTTTCCTCTTAGTGATTTCTGGTAAGTCTATATTTGATTTTTTTCATTTTATTCTTCCACACGACTTTTACATTTCGGTCGTAAAATATTTTAGTTTAACAGTTTGGTATTATAGAAATTTCGTTCACAAAATTACTTCGTTGGAATATTTGATTTTTTTTCAAATTCCTTTTTTTATTTTTTTTTAGAATTTTCAAAATTTTATTTTCTTTATTTTATTTTTTAAGACACAGTGAGATTTGGTTTATAAGTTTTCCGTTTCTACAGGAACTAGACAACGTTAACCAAACTAAATTTTTTTAATATTTTTCTTCTTGCGTTATCCCCAACATTTTTGAATAAACACCCTCACGAGCTTTATTTCCAAAGTGAATATAAATTTTTGTCACCTCAAATTCAGGTCCGATTTTCTTTTTTTAAACCACTTAGTTACATTTATTTTTGCACCTGACCCCTTTTATTAGTAACCTACGAATTTCCACTCTGC
>JABUQX010128282.1:2500-34735 GCA_015478945.1 Trachelipus rathkii
AATCCAGTATTATTATTTCTTCACTTTCAGGTTTTATATTCAACTTTATCTCGAAACCTGTTATTTCGGGATTTACATCTGCAGCTGCCATCACCATATTTACATCCCAAGTAAAAAGCCTCTTGGGACTCAAAATAAAAGCCCAAGAATTCGTAGACACCTGGGTAAAAGTTTTTAAACACTTAAGTAAAACTCGGTGGCAGGACTTGATTCTCGGGCTCACATCTATTATTGTGCTGCTTCTTATGAGGAAGATGAAAGACTTGAAACGTTTCAAGAAGAATGAAAATGACCTTCCTTATCAAAGAGCTTACAAATTTGCCGTCTTTTTAATCTCTGCGAGTAGGAACGCCATCGTAGTAATTATCACTATTATTATATCAGCCTGTTTAAATAGCAATCAACCTTTCACTATAACAGGTTTGTTTGAATTGTTTGTAAAATCATTAATTAGTCTAAACTTCATTATTGAAGTACAAAACTTTGAAGTTTTCAACTAGTTTCTAGATTTAAATCATAAACTGGTCTGAATTTGTTGTTACCATTTGTTAAATTACAAAACTTTTAAAGTTTTCACCTAGTTTCTAGATATAAAGATATCAATTAAAGACCGTTGGTGTGGTAGAAAGTTTTGCTAAATCTGTTGAATAAAATCCTTGTTGCATGTGAAAACTTTTAATTTTATTTTTTGAGATGTCAAAATATATTGCTCATTTGCTGCAGCAGTGGCATAACAAAAATGACTTTTTTTTTTAGTTAGCACTAGTTACTACAGAGAGATTGTTAATTAAATGTACTTTTATTTGGAAGAGTGACATATCCTAACTTTCAAATCTCCTCGCGAGAGAGGGATAGCCATGGCTGCCCTGTATTTTGCATGGGAATATCAAATCCTTACGCTGTTTTATGCAAGCTGCTAAAAGGAAAAAAAGGCGTGATTGAATGTGTTAAAGGTTAATGATGAGGTCTCGAAAGAAAGAGGATAAGAAATATACAAGGATAGGTAAAGGAAGACTTAAAGTTTCATACGTAGGAAGAAAAAAAAGAGGCAAATGAACAGTTTGGAAAGAGGATGAATGGGGAAATAAATTAGAATTGGAAGCTCTTCTGGGAGGAAGTACGAAAGGTTAAAAGAGTAAAGGGTATCTTCATATAATAATGAATAGGGATGGTATTTTCGTGGCTGATGAAAGGGATGTGGGGAGAGCATGGAGGAAAAACTTCGAAAATCTGCATAACATTGGCAGTAATATAGAGGTAATAGTGAATGTTTGGTGTTTGATGACGTGAGAAGATCTAGGTATTTTGGAGGTGAGGTAATTCGTAGGAAGGAGGTAAAAGGTAGAATGAGAAAGTTGAAGAATGGTAAATTAGCAGATATAGATAGAACTACTTGTGAAATCATCAAGAATGGAGGCGAGATGGATGGTGATTGACTGGATATGTTTGTGGAGGGTGTAGTTTCGAAGGATTGGAAGAGAGTAGTAATAGTATCCTTATATAAGGGTAAAGGGTACTGTAGGAACTGTAGGAGAATTAGTTTATTGAGTGTTGTAGGAAAGATTTATGCTAGTATTTTAGTTGAAAAAGTGCGTCGAGTGACGGAAGGACTGATTGGCGAAGAACAAGGTACATTTAGAAGTGGTAGAGGATGTGTAGATCAAATTTTACAATGACAAAAAATGTGATTAAATAAATTACATTTTGTTTTTATGTACTTGCAACAGGCGTATTAGAGGATTTATAGGGAAGCTATTTGGCAGGTGCTAACGGTGTTGGTGGTAGGCTTCTAAATGGAATCAAAAGTTTGTATGACAATAGTGAATCGTGTGTAAGAATAAATGGAGTGTAAAGTGAATGATTTAATAGTGGAGTAAGGGAGTGATTTTTGTCTCATTGGTTACGTAATATGTATATGGATGGGGTGATGAAAGAATTAGGGGTAGGTGTTAGAATGATGAAGAATGTAAGAGAGTGGAGGGTGCCCTACTTATTGTACGCGGATGATTTGGTTTTGTGTAGCGAATTTAATTGGATTGGTAGAGTGCTTTGACAGGGTGTGTTAAAATAGGGGGTTTGAAAGTAAATATAGATAAAAGTAAGGTTATGGTAGTGAGTGAGGGGAGTCCGCTGTATGAAATTATGTTGGATGGTGAGCAATTGGAATAAATATTTTATTTTAAATGTTCAGGCTTTATGTTGGATAAAAAAGGAACGGATGATGCAAAGTGTAGTAGGGAAGTTGTGAATGGGTTGGAAGGTGACTGGTGCAATTAAATCCTTGGTGAATGTAAAGGAACTAAGTCTGCACTGAGGTTCTGCATAAGGGTATGTTGTTAATGTTTATGTATAATAGTGAAACTATGGTATGAATGATAAGGTTCGATCTGATCAGATGGATAATCATACGGGCGTGTTAGGTGTGAGAATAATTGATAGTATGAGGAATGAATGTGTTAAGAGAGTTGTGTGGTGTGAAGAAAGACGTAAATGAGAGAATCAGGGAGAGTTTTTTAAGAAGGTTTGGTCATATGGGAAGGATGGATGATAGTCGGTTGGTTAAGCCGATGTATAGTGGTGAGTGTGCTTGGAATCGACCAGCTGGGGGACCGAAGAAAAAGTGGATTGAATCAGAAAGGAATGCCTGGAGGAGAGAATGTGAGTTTGGCAGAGGCGAGAAGTTATGTGCATAATAGGAATGAATGACGGAGTTTATGTGAGGGGATTATGGGCCTGGCCCAGGGGATGAACCTTATATTGGCGAGATACCACAGTGAGAGTACGCCGCGGTGCTGAGAAACCCTAGGGCGGAATTTTGGTTGCGACGGGCTCTAACTTAAAGAGTGTGTAGGGGGAAGGGAATTCCTTTCGTCTTACGTCATGTTCTTTTGCTTTAACATTGTTTCCGTGCATGTTACGCTGTTGGGGTTTATTACTTACTCCTTTTTGTTCATCATCAGATTCAGAGTCATCAGACACGTCCCAAGACTCTTACAAACACCCTCGTGGAGGGATAGTCATAATCCCCTAGAGTAAGCGATACTTCGCTGTATTCATTTATTATAATTTTTCTATGCTTACTGCTATGGAGCAGACCTTAAATATTTGTTGCATATATTCCAACAGGTGCTATCAACAGGCTGCGGCTTTTGTTGTGCTTTTCCAGAGCTTGCTTTGCTAGATTACCTTTTGCTTACTTTTTCTGGATTGCTTTGTCCTCAGCGTGCTTTTCTCAAGTACCTTTATCAGGCTGCTGCAGTTACCAGCAGCATATCAGGAGGAACTCGAACATCTCTACTTGCAGTGCAACCTCAGACAGAACATCTAAGTTTAGTGACATATGTTCATGTTTGCATCCTTCTTCCTTTCCAAAGACACACTTATTAACCTTATTGTTCCAGGTAGTAACTAACTCCTACTCTGAAACTCGAACTTAGATCAGTTTGTTATCTAATTTAATTAGAGGCAAGCCTACAGTTAACAGGACCATCAGTCTATCAGCATTTAGCTTCATCCTCCCTTTACGTAAATAAACGTCAATATTTTAAAACGTTTTTGTTTTCCCCTGATTGACGAATTCAGCTTTGACTTTAAGGAGGGGTTCTTCAAGACGATTGGATTCACGGGATTTGCAGACGATTGTTGCAGAGGGAACGATTTGGAAGGTTCAGGTAACAATAATGCGGTAGTCGTTTGGAGAAAGCAATGCTAACCGTGAGCTAAAGTGGTGTGGTAGATTAACCGACTAGCTAACTATATTAACCGACTAACCTCTAACACCTTCATAGAAATAGATAGATAGTATATTTACTAACAGACTAAAATTTTCCTATTAGAATTAATCCATTAATCAAGTTTAACCTTGTCCCTTTTAGCCTCTGAACTCTGTCGCTGTTTCTAATCACACTTTCTAAATTTATTGGGTGGTTTGGGACTCAGGCTCAGTACTAATCCGGGATTTCTTTTAGTTCGGGCGCACCAAAGTTCCTTAGTTGGCTTCATCCGAGTGCACTCTCACTCTCCCTTACAACGCACCCAAATCCCACCTGTGGTAAGTGAACGGAAGAGAGAGAGGGACTTAAAATGCCTTTTCTGAAAAAAACGTAATTTTGTTGTGCCATTGTTGTAGCAAAATAGTGATATGTCATTTCCAATCAACCAAAATTACAAACCCCAATTTAAATTACATAAAAGCATTCCTTATTTTTTTGTACTGTATTCGTTTATCAGGGGCCATCAAACCTGGTTTGCCATACATGAAGGTCCCTCATTTTACCGTTACTGATGGGAATACCACAAAGAGCTTCGGGGAGATTATGTCGCAGGCCGGTGTAGGGATTTTCATGCTTCCCTTCATTGCTGTTTTAGAAAATGTTGCCATTGGAAGTGCCTTTTCTCAAGGAAAACCCGTCGATGCTACTCAGGTATTTATTATTATTATTATTATTATTATTATTATTATTATTATTATTATTATTATTATTATTATTATTATTATTATTATTATTATTATTATTATTATTATTATTATTATTATTATTATTATTATTATTATTAGTGTAGTAAGTTGGTTGTTTTAAAAATGGTTTATATGGCTATTAGTTTATTTTTTAATAAAAATTTTATTATTATTATTATTATTATTATTATTATTATTATTATTTTATTATTATTATTATTATTATTATTATTATTATTATTATTATTATTATTATTTTTATTATTACCTCTTCTCTTTCATTTTGTTGTTTTTTTTATGGGTTTTGAAAAATTGAATTAATAAAGCTTATTCTTCTGAGTTCTTATATTGGCAATTTGTTACAAAGTTCTTTACTTTTAACTTTATCTTCCTTAATACAGTAAGTTACTTCGTTGATGGAAAAATGATACATCTCAAAGTTATATTTATTTTTTTTTTATTTTTTTTTACATGTTACCACCATGGTACCAGGCCTTTGAGTACTCAGCAATTATGGGATGAGAAAACCGGGTGCTTTAAAAACTACGCTTGAAACGTTCTTTTTGGGGACGTGGATTGGCCTAGTGGTTAGAGCATCGGGTTATTGTTAACTCTGCGACGCGGAGTCCAATGTTCGAATCCCGCTGATGGAGAGTAAAATCTCCTGTGACTCATTCATTTAATATGAATGAATGAATGAATTAAATGAATGAGTTAAAGGAGATTTTACTCTCCATCAGCGGGATTCGAACATTGGACCCCGCGTTGCAGAGTTAACAATAACCGGATGCTCCAACCACTATGCCATCCACGTCCCCAAAAAAGAACGTTTCAAGCGTAGTTCTTAAAGCACCCGCTTCTTCTCATCCCATAAGGAGGGGGGCAAAAAATAAATAAATAAAAATTACAAAAAGAAAAGCAAAAATTAAAATAAATGGAAAGTAAACCCCACCCTGTCTCTTGCCTAACGCAATTCCCTCAGGTGTGGGAGCAGACGCGGGACTTAAATAGAGGAAGATTGAATATTGCAGGGAAAAAGGAAGAAGGCAAGGAGTTCCACAAAACAGATGTGGCTGGAAAGAAGGAGGCACCACAACGAGTGATCCTTGAGTGTCCAATATATACTTTTTCCCTTAAACCTAGAGTTGAAATTTATATTCCCAATAAATGTTAATTGCATATTAGCGGCAAGTAGGTAAAACTACAAGTGTGTGTGTGTGTGTGTGTGTGTGTGTGTGTGTGCGTGTGTGTGTTGCTTTTCCACATAAAAATATTCGTCTTTAGGGTAAGTTTTATTCGATTAGCACGAAAAGGATAAATTTTGATCTATGTCATTTTCTGCAAAATTCTCTCTAAGAGTTGAGGTATGACAATTAAAATTTATATATTATATATATATATATATATATTATATATATATATATATATATATATAGTATATATATATATATAATATATCTATATATATATATAATATGTATGATTTAGATGATAGTATTGTATACTTATATATATATATAGTTATATATATTTATATATATTTATTTTTTTTGTTTTTTTCTCAAGTTATCACCACGCTCACGGGCAAAGCCCTATTAAGGGAGGGGTGGGGGTGTTAAAATAAACAAAAAATTCAACTAACGCAAATTACGCAGATCAGCACAGACGCGGGCTTTAAAAATGAGGGAATTAATTGAGTAGGAAAACACAGACCGATGGAAGAGAAATTCCCAGAATAGAGGTGGCAGGAAAAAAAATGAGGCACCGCAGCGAACTAGTCTGGAGTTGCTGATCAAACACAAAACTCATGTGCCCCGACACAGCACCCTTGTGCTACGAGGGCGTCTTAAAGGTGGTGGGCACGCGAGTGGAAAGTTCGCTCGAGCACTTGCCGCTACGAAATACCTCATAGAAAAGGATAAAGCCACAACATCGCGCCGCAAGATAGATTGCTTAAAGTGAACTAGATCAGAACAGGACATTTAATAAATCTGGGTTGCCTAACAAGCAACTTATCTGAAGGCTGTGTCGAAAAAGAGGCCCAGATATGATGAGCAAGTACTCCATACAAAGGGCGGATGAGGCCCTTTGTATAGCTGGAGTAACTGAAATGAGGAAAAAAAGTCTCGCAGTCCTAAGAACTCCCAGTTTTTTGAGGCCTCCGCTTAGCAACCGTTGTGATGTGAGGTTTCCAAGAACATTTTTTTGTTTATGTTTAAGGCCAAGAAATGTTTTCATTGTCAACAGGAGAGACGAGAGAACCGTCGAAAGAGATAGGAAAGTTAGAAGGTGTCTTAGAGAGGGGATTGTAGAAGTTGAGTTTTTTAAGAATTGAATTTCACAAGGTTCAAGCTAACCCCCCGGGAAATTCTATCCAGATCAGCGAGAATAGAAATGGAAATATTCAGACGAAGCTGGAAATTCTATAGAAAGAGAGGGAGCAGAATTGAAATAGTTGAAGAATGAAGGGTCGAGTCATCGGCATATGAGTGAATAGAGTTTAATGTGCAGGTGAGAATATCATTAATGAAAAGTTGGAAATAAGTAGGAGATAAGACAAGAACGCCTGAGGAACACCACTATTGACAGAAAAAGGAAGGAAGAAGTCCGCCCATCAACAACAGCCGATATTGAGCGATTTGAAGAAAACTAGACATAGTAAGCAAAGAGAGGAGGAAACCCAAAGGAAGGGGAGCTTGGAGAGCAGTGACGCGTGCCATACACGGTCAAATGCCTCGGATATGTCAAGCGCCACCACGCAAGTCTCCCCGTAGTTTCCTAAGGGCGGAAACCATAAATCAGTAATAATAGGAAAAGTATATCGCCAGTAGAACTCGAGCGCCGAAAGCCGTACTGGGATCGGGATCGGAAAGAAGTGAATGCGATTCCAGAGATCTAAGAATGAGAGTTGAGAAGAGTTTCAAAGATCTTCAGATAGAATACAAGTAAGAGCTATAGGGCGAATAGGTTAGAAGGACAGAGCGGCTTCCTTTTTTCGGAATTGGTTGGTCAATTGGCGTGCTTCCAACACTGAGGGGAAAGTGTTAGTAATTGAGACATAAGAATATAGTTGAACGAGGGCGGGGTAGACGGAAGCACACTCCCTCAAACCTCGGGGAAGAGAATGCCATCCGGGCCCACCCGCCTTCCTAACGTTCGTAGATTTCAAGGAGCCATGCACCCGATCAAATGTATCACAGGCAATGGCAATAGGACACCTGAGAGGAGAAGGAGGAGATGAGGAATGCCAGAATCGTCCCAGGGTTGAGTTAGGGAAAATAGGAGGCCGAAGAGATTTGGCCTTTTCAGTTTGGAGAATTAGCAACACGATGATCAGATCGAATAAAGAGTGAAGGAAAGACAGATTTTACAGAATTGTTAGAAATGTTTTTGGCAAGAGGCCACCAGAAATAGAAAAGATTTGTCAGTAGGAGAGCCAAGGAGGTTAGCGCACTTTCGTTTGGAAATGAAGCCCGCTTTGCTCGTCGACAGAGTATCTGCAACGATTTCTAGCAGAAATGAAATTGCAAGAGTGATAGGGGAACGAGAATTTTTCCCACTCCCAATAGTTACTGTCCTCTAGCCTGAATGGCCGAGAACAAGCACGATCGATAACCATGGATTATGAGGAGAGAAGATTTAGTCGAAGAAGGATGAACCTGCTCATCCATCACGATTACAGCTTCCCACCTTATCGGAAGAAGTCGAAGCGTCACCAGAGACAAAGCAGTCATTTCCAATTATAGTTAGCGTAGAAGCAACGCAAGGCCCCCAATCTTCCCGATCAAAGTGCCAGAAAAAACAAGTAGGGCAGGATGGAGCTGTTGGAGAGAAAGTATTAAAATTAAAGAGATATAAGGTTGTGGTCCGAAAATTTACCGATAGGAGCGAAAGTGGTGTAATTTTAAGAGAGAAGGACTAGTGGTGAAATCAATAGGTCAAGCGGTTTCAAGAATTGGTTAGGACGGATCCGGATGTGTGTGGGTTCTTTAATTTAATTAGTTGCACCAGATCGTTGAGAATGCTGAAAAGATTCGGCCTCCTCTCCCACCTAATCGGTATGAGAGGAACCGCCAACCATTCAGTGGGTTAATTAACATTGGAAATCCCTAAATAGAGGACCTCAGTATTTGGAATGTGAAAGATATAAAACAGGCTCCTGAGCAAAGTAAGTAAAGATATTCCAAAAGGCGTGAAAATCTGTTCTGTTAGGACAACAGCAGGAGAAAGCACAAGATTATTGTAGTAGAAGGGAGAAAGATTTTAAGCATAGAACATCAAAGTTAGGAGTTCGAGATTCACGAGACGTGGTTACAGGAGTGTTTATGTTAACATGGGCACATACTCCACCCTTAGACGGAAATTATGGAAATAGTTGTAGTTGGACTTACATTAACGAGTTTTGAGGATGAATTCTCTTAGGCCATCCTGAGTCTCAGACAAGAGCAAAAGATTAGGGTAGAGTTAGAAAGGTGGTGCTCCACGGAAGCAGAGTTGGAGCTTAGCCGCGGATTTGGTGAGGGTCAATCAGAAAGCCGCACCTAACGAAACCTGCATCACACACACGCACGTGCACACACATAAAAAACAAAAACAAAGACACCAAAAGATAAAACGAGAAATCGTGATAAAAATTGAATAAACTAAATCATATATGCACAAATAAATATTCCTTAAATTAATTATAAATTAAAATTTTGTATAGTAAAACTTTAGGAAATTTTAAAACGCTAAAAAAGGAGTTTTACAGAAAATTGAAAAATCTAAAAAGTTAAACTACAACATCTACATACTAAACTAAAACACATTAATTCTATACAACACACACCCACACACACATCAGACAAACAAAATAACTTAAACAACATGTTAAAACATAAGCTAAATGTAAAAATACCCTAACCATTAAAAACTGCATTAAAACCATAAAATTTAAATTTAAAACCTTAATATTAATAAAAAGGGTAAACAAACTAAAAAATCCTATTCTTATAGCTATTATCGTATAAAAAGAGAAAGTAAAAAAAAATAAAACCAAACTTAGCTTAAAGTTCCAATATGGCAAAATTTTCCGAGTAAACTCCTCATTTAAATTAATACATAAAGGCGGCAAATACGTAAAACAAATGTAAGAACGAACACTAAAACAACACTAGGGCACATTAAAATTAAAATCAGTGAAAACTAGAACTAATTTAAACAAACACGATTAAAATGACAAATTGGAGACCAAGCATTCGAAACAACCTCACAGCATGAGCGACAACTAACAACTTGTATTAATATATATATATATTATATATATATTATATATATATATATATATATATATATATATATATATATATATATATATATATATATATATTTATATATATATATATATATATATATATTATTTTATATTTTTTTATATATATTTTTTGCAATACTTTGTGTTGAAAATAGTATAGTAAAGGAAACGCTCTACACTAAGTATCTGTCAAAGTTTGGAAGATTTGTAATAAAAGATAGATGAAATGATGCTAGAGGAAACTAAATCGAAAAAAAAAAAAAAATTAGTATTGAGTTTCGGAAAAGCAGTTTTGTTCCAGAAAACTCATTCTGAGACGATATTTGCAAAATTAATTTTTGTTTTAAAATATAATTGATGTACTCAATGCAGTGGCTATATGCTACAATATCAGATGGTCTTCTATTTGTACTTTTTACATGTCATTGTTTAGTTCTTTGCATTTAGTATTGATTTATGGTTTTGTGGAAAACTGACTGACTGACTTTGCAGTAATTTTGTTTGCCCACTCACTGCTTTACTTAAAGTACAAAGAAAAGTGCGAATGGGGAAATTTGGTACAGCATCCAAATTCAATATACCAATGGGCTAAAAACTTCCAGAAAGAATATATTTCCTGTATTATTATTATTATTATTATTATTATTATTATTATTATTATTATTATTATTATTATTATTATTATTATTATTATTATTATTATTATTATTATTATTATTATTATTATTATTATTATTATTATCCTTTCTTCATTATTATTATTATTATTATTATTATTATTATTATTATTATTATCCTCCCTTCATTTCTCACAGAAGGTAGTAGAGTGCATAACATGTAGAAGAGTATGATGTAAGTCGAAATGAATTCCCCTCCCAACACCTTACCCCTATACCCCCTTAAGTGAAAGCTCTTCTCTGCAAAAAAAAATATATAAATAAATTAATCCAAGGGCTTCACAACACCCCGACATCCCTCAATGTGGTTTTTCCATCGTCAATGCAGGTTTCATCTCCACAACCATACCCCGCTATTCACTCCTATTATGCACCTTTCTTTTCGTGTATGCCAAACTCACATTCCTTTCCTTCAGACATTCATTTACTAACAATTCACTTTTTCTTTGGTCTCTCAGCCGGTCGATTCCCAGCACACACTACTATGCATCCGTTTAACCAACCGACTATCATCCATCCTTTCTACATGACCAATCCATCTTAATACACTGTCGTTTATTCAATCATTTCTGCCTTGTTCACACACACAATTTCCTAACACGTTCATTCCTCATTTAATCAATACTTAACCTAACATGCCCCTAAAATATCCATCTGAACATGCTGCACCTTAGATCTATCAACACCTCTTGTCCCACCACAAACTTTCACTATTATGCATTAACAACATACCCTCATGCAGAATCCTAGCGCATTTAAGATTTGGTCCTTTGCATTTCTTCAAAGATTTAATTGCACCAGGCACCTTCCTATCATTCATAACTTTCCTACTACACTGCATCCCCGTTCCCATTTTATCCAACATATAGCTTAAATATATGAACTTGGATACTTGTTCCAATTGCTCACCATCCAACATGATTTCACACCGTAGATTCTTCTCACCCACTGCCACCAATTCACTCATTTCTACTTTTACTTTCAAGCTCCTCCTTTTACACACCTTGCCAAACCCCTCTACCAATCCTCTCAAACTATCTTCACCACAGAAAACCAAATCATCCGCGTACAATAAGCAGGGTACACTCCACTCTCTTCCACTCTCCACCAGTCTAACACCTTCCTCTCCCACCCCTACCTTTAATTCTTTCATTACCCATTCCATATACAAATTACATAACCAAGGAGACATATCAACATCCCTGCCTCACTCCACTATTAATATTAAACCATTTACTTTTCACTCCATTAATTCCTACACACGATTCACTATCAACTTACATATTTTTGATTTCATTCAGAAGCCATAAAAGTCAAGTCAAGCCATATAAGTCCAAAAAACTTAAACACAGTTATTATTATTATTATTATTATTATTATTATTATTATTATTATTATTATTATTATTATTATTATTATTATTATTATTATTATTATTATTATTATTATTATTATTATTATTATTATTATTATTATTATTATTATTATTAATACACATTTTTATATTTTATGGCGATTTGATTATTGAAACAAAACCTATTCTTTTTCTGTCAGGAAATGATAGCATTGGGAGTTTGCAATTTGGGGAACTCATTTTGCCAAGGCTTTGTAACGACTGGATCTTTTTCTAGAACAGCGGTAAACTCCAACAGCGGTGTTCGAACACCTGCAGGAGGGATTGTTACCGGAGTTGTGGTTGTTTTAGCTCTTGCAGTCTTGACTCCTTACTTCACGTAAATTTATAGCGATTATGCTTGAAATATTAAAGTAATTTAGAGAGTAAACTTGTGATTTGTAATTTTGAAGAGATTTTTAATTCCTTTTCAACAAAAAACATTTTCTATTTGCAGGAAATGTTTTTCAGTTTTTCTATATGCAGTTATTACTTGAATGTTTTCTTTTTAATATATTTTCATGGTAATACTTTTTATCTGCATATAGGTGTCAAATGATCGATAATTTATTTAACTTTTTTGGGTAATATTTACAGATATATTCCACAAGCTGCTTTGGCAGCAGTTATTATGTGTGCGGTAATCTTTATGGTGGAGTATCATGACATTGTCCCAATTTGGAAAGTTCGAAAAACTGATGAACTAATCCTATGGGTTTCCTTCCTGTCTTGCGTATTTTGGAAATTGGAATACGGTATCATTCTTGGCGCTGCAGTTAATCTAGTAGTTCTTCTCATCGTTGAAGCTAATCCAGACATTAAAACAATTTCTGTTTTGGAGGTAGGTTTTCTTATGAGTTAGCTCTTTGATATAATTGATTCTGTTTGTCTAGTTTTAAAATTTAGTATTTATAATTTATTTAGTATTTATAATTAAGTATTTAGCTTTTAATATTTCTTTTTAATACTTTTTGAACGGTCTTCATAAGGTGTAAATAGGTGGTAAATCACTGACTCTAGAGCATTGTTCTGTACCTTTGGATCGTTGTAGCTTCTCAAAAAAAAAAACTTATTTAATAAATTCAGAACACGAACATGCATCCAGATTAGAGTTTTTTTTATCACTTTGTGTAATAAATAATTGAATAATTAATTCATTTATTTATATTATTGTTATTACATTATCATTTTTAATTTCAAAATAGACTGACCCATTTGGTGACGAAATTGATCGTCTTGTGATTTTGAGTAATAGTAAAAAAAAAAGTTTAGAACCTCTACTCTACTCTACTCTATTCTTTGTCATTCCATCATTAGCATTGCTCTCTATCATCATCGCTGTCATTTTTTTTTTTTTGGAGTGGGTGTACAGGGACCTCCACAGCACACAAGAATGCGGCTATACCGTGTTAGGAAACTAACGACAGAGGAAATCCCTAACTGAACGAAGCAGGAACAAGGCTGAGATGGTTAGATCTTATACAAGACGTTCAGTTCCAATAGGAAGGCAAAAACGCGATCACTACGAAAATGAGATGATTCGGATAAGATGTGCTGAAAGCGAAGCTGAAGAGGTATAGTTAGTACATCAGGGAAGAACTTGCCTCTAATGGTCGAGATGGCCACGCAATTCACAAAGATATGAAAGACTGTGAGAGGACAAGTGGAGGAGCAAAACGGGCAGGTCGGGGGAACCCCCCGCGACATAAGAAATCCATGGGTGAGATTGGTATGACCCAGACGCAATCAAGTCAGGACCACCTCCAGGAGGCGACTCCTCCTGCTAGATGAAGACCACCGGCCAACGACTGGTTTGACGTTCCAAAGCTTGGCGCCACGAGTATCCTCCGTCCAACATGACTGCCAGCCAGAGAGGAAACCTCGACGTAATGAGATGGAGAAATCGGTAGCAGGGAAATGGCCCTGGCGCACAACAGGAGGAAAGTATTTGGCACACGACACCCCGTGCATAGCCACCCGCTTGGCCACCCGATCGGCCCGTTCGTTACCATGAACACCCACATGGGAAGGAACCCAACAGAACTCAATGTTGTGGTTCCACGCAGGAAACAAGCAGAGGGACTGTTGAATGGCACGGACCAAAGGGTTATGGGTTGACCGGTCAAGCAACGCCTGGATGGTGCTCCGAGAATCGGAAAAGATGGTATAGTTACCCCATCGGGTGAAGGTACCGATCCGGTTCACCGCTATGGATATTGCTATCAGTTCAGCTGAAAAAAAAACGACAAATATGGTGGGAGGGTGTGGGATACAGTGATGTCCGGAAACACAGTAGAAGCTCCCACCCCACTCTCCGTCTTGGAACCATCGTTATAAACCGCTATAGAGTCGCTATGGACCTCCGCGTGAGACAAAAAGGAATCCCTCAACTGCACCGGGTGTGCCTCCGACCTACACAAAGACTGAATCCCATTGCAGAGAACAGCAGGCGGATAAACCCAATTTGAATGGGTAGAGGAGAAATCATAGTGCCTGACCGCTCGCTGAAGAAGATCTAGGAAAGCGAAGATGGAAGTAACAACCCCAGCAGAAGGCCAATAAGAAGGTTTGTGACGAACGCGCCCTAATAGATGTCAAAGGCGACGAGGTAGGAACCAGAAGATGGATGAACAGTGAGCACATGAGCATCACCCCGGTCTCCACCTCCAGGCTTTCCTTCGGAGAGGAACGGAACGCTCTGGTGTCAATTCGCAGACCTCCGGTCTGAATGGGGTCAAGAAGACGGAGGTAGGACTGGAAGGTTTGCTCATATATAGCACAACCATAGTCCCGTTTAGCCCTCACCAGCATGATGTAAAGGTGAAGCATGGTTTTTCTGCCTGCACCCCAAGTCTTGGAGGTGAGGTGCCGTAAGAGATCCAAGGAACGGCGGCAATTAGCTTTGAGGAGAGTAATATGAGGAAGGTACGTGAGGTGCTCATCGAGCAGCAGACTCAGGAACCTCACCTCACCGTCGGCACAACACGGATAGGGGAGCCATCATAAAATAATAATAATAATAATAATAATAATAATAATAATAATAATAATAATAATAATAATAATAATAATAATAATAATAATAATAATAATAATAATAATAATAATAATAATAATAATAATAATAATAATAATAAATCATTTAAAAATAATACGTGAGCACCCTTTAGATCACACATATCGATTTGAGCCACACGATCATTATTCACCTTTGCTGTGGCTTAGGGTTGGCAGAAGTATCTTGCGGTGCATGGTGAGCTTACTCTGGTTCGGTGCCCAAAATTTCGATGTTCAGCCAGCCCTATTGTGGCAACATGTTATAAATGTTAACACAAAAATATAACTAACTTAAGTTTTGGGACATTACTTTAGGCTCGACACTTGATTTGAAATTTTTTCTTTCTCTTGTTCATATATATATATATATATATATATATATATATATATATATATATATTATATTATATATTTTATATATAAATATATATATAATATATATATAATTAATATATATATATATATATAATATATTATATTTTTCTCTTTTTAATATATATATATATATATATATATATATATATATATATATATATATATATATATATATATATATATATATTATATTTATTTTATAATATATATATTATATATATATATATATATATATATATATATATATATATATGTTGAACTTAGCATATCAATCTTCAATCAGCAATCACCCAGATAAAAAAAAATCAAGAAATTTAAGGGAATGGAAAGGTTAAAACTGCATCCCCGCAGGCCGGATTGTTTCACTGTTACGTTGTGAAGGTTCCTGGTTCTATTCCGTTCTCTTAGATCAAAAGTACTGTGTTAGAAGCAATCTAGCCGTCCTTTCATAAAATGCCATATATTAATATTATAATTATAATTAATACAATAACTGTAATTACTATAGGAATATTCTCTATTGGTTTTGAACAAATATTGAAAAGTTTTGTTATTTACAAGTATATCATAAAATGTTGTTATTGATCATCAAACCAAAAAAAAAATTTAACCTTTCCTTCCTAATCTAATTAAGATTAGTGTGAATGGAGAACCAACATGATCTCGAAAAATGTTAAGAATTATTCAAGTGCGGAATGCCTAACAATACTATCTGCAAATATTCATTTTTCTTTTTTTTTCTCTTTTTTAAGATAATATCCTCTAAGTATTTATAAAAAAAATAAAGGGTTAGGTAATGACAGACAGTTATAACTACTTTTATTAATAAAATACTAACTATAAAAATTTATGTATATTTTAATGGAAGGGAACTTTTAAATTATCAAGAGTATGAAGTGTTAAAAATTGAGAGTTTTTGAGCATAGTGCTGTTTGCTGAGGTGGGGATTTCGCATTCCACAATTTTTGGAATGACAAAAAAAAAAAAAAAAAAAAAAAAAAAAAAAAATTGCTGAATAGCGATAGCGATAATTTAAAAAAACTAACGGAATTGCAGTTCCGCAACTTTTTTCAAATTATCGCTATCGCTATTTCGATATTTTTGTTATTCCAAAAATTGCGGAATGCGAAATGCCCACCTCTAGCTGTTTGACTTGAAGTCATCTTATTGGTGTTGGTGAAAATGCTATCCGCCCCATCTAATAAACTGTTTGTTTTTTTAAAGCTTCATTTTCTCTCACTTTTAAGGAGGAGAATGGGGTACCAGCACACATAATTGTTCTTCCAAAATGTGGACTTTTGTATATCAATATTGAAAAGGTTCGAACGTATGTTTCTAAGACAGGGATGAATTTGGGACAAAATTCAGTACCGATTATTCTTGACTGTAGTCACTTTTCTACGATTGACTATAGTGCTGCAAGGGTAAAAATTTAAATAATTTTTTTTGGGTAATTGTGGTGCTGAGCATTGTATAAAAACATCGATTTGTTTTATGATACCTGATGTTTCGATAGACCTGCAATGCAACTCTGCCACATAACAAAAAATTTTTTACGATATTTTTATTTTATTTTATAGGTTACGATTTGGTTAAGAACCCAATAATGTTCACGGTTAATGATAACTTTTAAGTAATACACTGGTAAATGTGTCTACTTAATCAAATCTTATCCTAACCTTAACCAGTAATCAGACCTAAAACCAAAAGAACTAGATATGGCTAGGGACTGTTTTACGTCATCAAGGCCGACACCATTTTGTTTTCACAAACTTGCATTATCTGAAAAAAATTGATTTTTCGTCATACTAAGCTCAGCTCCACAATTGTCCCATTTTTTTTTTTCAATTCAGTTTGTTATATGTTAGGCTACCTAATTTTTTTAGGGTGACCTCTATCTCATTGCAGTTTTGTTTGTATATTTATTTTTATTTTTTTAGGGTATTGAAGCAATGATTAAAGACTTTAAAAAACGAGAGCAGCTTCTCTTCTTCCTAAACGCAAGTCCTCCGCTGCAGAAGTCATTGAAGGCTTTGTCTCCTAATATAATATTTGTGGATGAAGGAAGCATAGTAGACAAGATACTTGGTAAGAGGAATAAATTAAAGTTTCATGGTTCTGGTCACGGAGGGAATGTTTTAAATGTTTTGTTTTTTTTTACTTTTTTTTTATATTATAGAATTTGTGGGACGGTGATTTTATGACTTTTTACCGATTTTCTTTGGAAATACTAACCAAGTCTAGGACTTTACAATCGTTTTTTTTATTACACTGCATGTGGTCATATGTGGAGGTGATTTTCATTCATGTTTGTATGATGGTTTATAAAACATTTGTATTGTTGGTGTAGAATCTGTATTATTCAACAGCTGTAATAGCTCTTTGCTGTAATATAGCTTTTGTTAATTATGCTATTTTATTTACTGTAATTTAAATTAGTATACTATTGACGATGATATACAAAATAAAAAATAAAAGGGCGATTATACTTCTGTCACGATCCCAACACACTTCGCGGCTTTACAGTTCACATTTTCCCAACATTGAAAGAACAGTTGTAAATATGCCAGTAATTCCGTTTGCTGTTTTCACACAGGAAGTAACATTTTTAAGAACATATATACTTCAAATTAAAGTTAAAAATGTAATAATAAACATTAAAAAAGTTCATTTTTAAAAGCAAATAGTTTTTTTTTCGTGTGTAAACCCTCATTTAGATCATTCAGAACCCTACCACACTGAAGATTTAGTCCCTTTACATTCACTAAGGATTTAATTGCACCATCCACCTTCCGAACATTCACAGCTTTCCTACCACACTCTTCATCATTCGTTCCCTTTTCATCCAACATATAGCCTGAATATTTAAACTCAAATACTTATTACAGTTGCTTACCATCCAACATGACTTCACACCGCGGACTCCCCTCACTCACTACCATAACCCTGCTCAGGTACCCGAGGGTAAAACATACCAACGCCAAGAAATTTTTTTTTGTTTTTTCCTTATAAAATCAATACGTCATGAGATATGGGGTGAAATTGAAGAACTGAGGGAGTTAGGGGGTACTAAATATTGCTGTCATATAAAATCCCCCTTAGCTGCACGGTGGGCTCCGTGGTGGGAGATCTGAGGTAGAATTTACCAACGTGTACAGTTTATGTTTTTGTATGGTAAATATGACCAACGCGTACCAGTTATGCTTTTCTCTGTGGTATATATTACCAACGGATACACTTTAGGTGTTTAGTGTAGTGTAGTTTATAGGGTTGGCCGGCACACCGGATGCAGTGCGGTGCAGTACATAATTTCAGTGACCTCGTGCAGTGCGGTGCGGAGCGCGATGCGAAACGAAACATAGAGGTGCGGTGCGGTGTGGTGCAATGTGGAGCGCGATGCGCATCGAAACATAGAGGTGCGGTGCGGTGAGACAAAAATATTTTTTGAGTGCGGTGCGTGGTGCTTACTCCAGTGTGGTGCGGTGTAGTGGGACAAAAATAATTTGAGTTGCGAGGCGTCATGAGCTTACTCTAATGCGGTGCGGTGCCCAATATTCCGGTGCTCAGCCAACTCTAATATATATATATATATATATATATATATATATATATATATATATATATATATATATATATATATATATATATATATATATATATATATATATATATATATATATAAATATATATATATATATATATATATATATATATATATATATATATATATATATATATATATATATATATATATATAATAACTACTATATATATATATATATATATATATATATATATATATATATATATATATATATATATATATATATATATACCGTATATATATAACATATATATATATATATATATATATATATATATATATATATATATATATATATATATATATATATATATATATATATATATATATATATATATATATAAAATTCATATTTGGAAGGGAATTCTCCTTTTGAATCATCAGACAGTGAAAGTGAGGATGACGTGGAATATGACTCTGTTGAGAGTGATGGATTTGATTCCGACTATGTTAGTAAAATAGCGGAATGTTTTGGAAATATGAATATGAACAAAAAGAAAGGAAAGTTAGTTCTTACTCTGAGAAAAATTAGAAATATGGTCAAGAATGATGACGATGAAGGTTGTGCAAGTACCTCGTCACTTCATAGGTTGATTGATCCTGCAACCCCTTCAAATGAAAATGTGTCGACTGCCTTATCAGAAACACCTAAATCTGAAAATCTGAAAACTAATCCATTTGTAACTCCACCTTGTGTCCCCTCTTCAACTTCAAGTTTATCAACTACGACATTAGCAACACAACGTTGTCTATCTACTTCATCAACACTACAGTGTTCCACCTCTACAAGTGCACATATACTCACCATCCCATCAACTCCACCATGTGCTCCCCGGACAAGTGCATTTGTGCACAGTTCTTCATCAACACCACCTTACATTCCTCCTCGAGGCCAAAGCGATTATGTATCACTTTATCTGCAATACCTTCAACACATAAGTAGTTATGTTCCGGTTTGACAGGCCCCAGCCTTTTCGATATGAAGGACTAGAGGTATCGGTCTGAAACTTAATATATATTCTATGTATGTGTTAAGCTCGTTACACGCGAAATTTCAAGTTGCTAGGATGTATATAGGGGTTACTACCCTCCGAGAGCGAACGCAAAATATTGCGCTTACGCCCTTGTTGCGGCTTCCGAGTGGTCGAAGATTAGGCCTAAATCGAGTTTCGCGTCGAGACTGATAACGTAATCTCGTCGTAGACGAGATTACGTACCCCTGCGGCCCCCCCGTAAGGGGGACGCTGCCCCCTAAAAAATTAAATTGATCGTAGAGGGCTGAAATTTGGATAGTGTATAGAAGAAGAGAGAAAGGGGGTCTAACATTACTCGTCATGAGCAGAGATTACAATACCTACGTCCCCGTAAGGGGGACGCTGCCCTCTAAAAATTGTTCGTAGAAGGCTGAAATTTGGATAGTGTATAGAAGAAGGAGAAAGGAGTCTGAATCTGTAGAGTTTGAGTTGGCAACGGCACCGGTGCTGGATCCGGTGCGGTGCTGTGATGGTAAATATTTGTATAATAATACAATATGTATAATAATACAATATTGATGTTAAAATATATGTTTATAAGGCTGTAGATCTCGACTATGGGTGTTTGAGACTCCTTCATGACGATGCGGGTTGTCAGCAGGCCCGGGCCGACGCGTGTGCGCTCCCGCTGGCGCGCCCACCGGCGTGATCCGACACGAAATGGGCGCGTGCGCGCGCCCACGTGCCCGCAGGTGCCATCCACTGATGGTAGAATAAGTCTTTCTTGAGAGAATATATCACCGTTTACACGTCCATAATATTCATACGTGTTTTTAGATTTAGATGCGTTAGTTCTATGTTTCTCTACATCTTTTAAATTGTAATATCCACATGTGCAGATGTGAACTCCTTCGCATCTTGAGAATAATTTAGTAAAGTTTCAATATAACTTCGATAAGGGTAACTTGCAGCTGATGCTCCTAGAGATGTTTCATTTAAAAACACCTCAAGTTGATTAAAACACCTATACAGGAAATTTGTTTCGGTGGATACTATGTGATCATTTCCTGTGAGATCTGAACCATTTTCGTTTACTAACTTAGTCTTCAGATATAAAAACACATTTGAAGGGTCAAGATATTGGTCAGAAGTGCCAGGGATATTGAATTCAAGAAGAGTTACATCTGTATTTGTGATTGCGTGAACAGGATTAATACTAATATAGTTGGGTTCACTACACTGATCTATAGGTTCACTGAGAAAGAGATCCAATTCCATCATACAACAGTGTCTAGGCTGGAGGGATGGAGAATGCATCTTGCTAGTACAATCGCACATATAATGAGGAGAGATTTGTTTAAACATTCCTTATATGCAAAATTTCAAGTTGTCATTGTTTATGTAAAAAGTTACCACTTATCATCATTATTAAAGGGCAAACACATCAATACAATTTTTGTCTTTGGTAATTCTCCTATTCTTTAATGGTTTTTTACGACCGCCTACACCTTGACCAGTCATCTTATGTCTTTTCATTTAAACATCATCTAACATTTCATCAAAAGCATCGACTAGTCAACGTTTTACAGCTGTTCGAGGGTCGATACCTCCCATAATATTCTGGAAAGTATCTATACCTGTCTTAGCTGCTTTTTAGCAAGGTATTTACCTCCTGATTTAAATAAAGGGATAGCACGTCTGAACAACAAAATCCACTTAAACCATAACCCCTCTGCATTTGAACCCCTGAAGACTCGTTCTCTTTCCATTATTATTATTAACTTGGAGCTTCCTTCTAATGTGCACTTTAGACACTGCTGTCCCAGTCTTGAATGGGTATGGCTTATCTACGTCTCTTATGTAAATACGAATCGAACTCAGTTGGGTCTTACTCAACTGTAAGTAGTAGTGAACGTTAGGAAAGCTTATAACTCTATTACCTTTAGGAAGATGAACTACTCTTTAAAACGAAGGCTTTAGTATTCCCTACATACTGATGGTCTATAATATCTGTATAAAGCATAAGGAGCCATACCTGGATCTTCGAAACATCTTAGAGGCATGCATACAAAAATGTAATGAACTCTCAGTGTCATGTTTTTGTGGCATACTCTTCCATCGTTGGTATATAACGTATTAGATCCTTTAGAGATGGTTGATATCGTTATTTCTTAATATTGAGTCTGCATGTTTTAATATCATTTACGAAACCAGGCTGAAGAATGGAAAATAAATAAACCTCTATCTTTCAGGTTCACATGAGTTTGAGATTTTAGGTGATTAACACGTTATCTTCGTTAGCAGCTTTATTAACGAGAAACACTAAATCTTTACATAACAGACTTGTTAAATTTTTTGTTTAAGGTCATGAACACATCAGTAACCAAATTGTTATAAGACCCCGACTTATGAAATGTTTTTCAGAAATATTCTTTTTATCATGTTCGATAATGTCAGTATTAGCTTCAATTTTAATACATTTTAACATATTCAACGCTTCTAAATAATTTATAAATGCCGAGGGGACTCTAATATATTCTCAACAGATGCGTCAAGAATTATTTCACTTAATCCGGCTTCATACATTTCTCGATCAAAAGTTATAGGGTTCAATAATTGGGTTGTATAGTCTGATATTTTATTAGCAGGATGTAGATCCATAGAGGCCGATGAGGGCAGCGTTAGATAGAAATGATCTTCGGAGGTCATGATTACAGTTTCTCAATTTCATATACAACTATTTACGAGCTAGACTCTTTACACTATCGGAGCTTCTTCCGTATATGCACTTTACACACAGCCGTACCATGTGTGAATAGGTAAGGGTTCCCTTCGACATCTCTTATATACACTCTTACGGTTCTAAATTGAGGATTATTAAAAGGTATATAATTAAAAATAAAAAAAAATATTAACTCAGCCATCTTTAGGAAAATGTATCACTCTTAGTAACTGAGCCTTAGTGTTTCCATCATACTGGGTTCTACAATGTCGCTGTAAACATACGCTACACCAGGGTCATGTAACATCTTTGAAGGATCACATACAAAATGTAATGAATCATCGGTGTTGCTTTTTGCTACAAGCTTATCTAAATACTCTTCCATCGTAGGGATATAATGTATAAATTCATTTAGAGGCGCTTTGATATCGTTAATTCTCAATATTGTATTATCACGTAAGTAACTACATTTACGAAACCAGTCTGAAGTGTGGAAAATAAATAAACTTCTATCTTCCAAGTTTACTAGCGCTTGAGACTTTAAGGTGATTAAAACAATGTCCTCGTTGAATGTTCTATTAACTAGAAATACTAAATCTTTACATATACGACTTGATTTAAATTGCTTGTTCAAATCTACGGAACACGTCGGTAGAAATTTTATAGAACCTCTGTTTATTAAATATCTTTCAAAGAAATATTCTCTATCGGCTCTCTCGATAACACTCATATCAGAGTTAATTTTTAATACGTTTTTAGCATTCTCAACACTTCTAAATATTACAAATGCCAAGTATATGATTCAGGCATATTCTCTACAATTCAGTATCATTTCGCATAACCCAACTTCGTACATTTCTCGTTCGAGTTTTATGGGACTCAATAACTCTGTAGTAAAGTCTGATATTTTATTTTCCGGATATAAGTCCATAGAAGCCGATGATGGCAACGTTAAATAGAAATGATTTTCACTCTCCATGCTCACAAAATAAACTGAACAATGTTTCTCAATTTCGCTAACATTTATATAACATTTAAACTTCACTGGGTAACCTATCCATTTTGACAAGATACTGTTTATTTTTACCTTTCCCTTTAGATCCTAATATTTTTTCTATTTTATACTCGTGACTCTTGGGGTCAAATCGTATTTTCTGTATTTCTTGTTTATAGAATCCTCCTTTTATTTTTTTACCATCTAAATCCTCAAGATGAGTATAATTTTAACCTGTCTATGGTGCTCTGATGTTATCTACTTTAAAAACTTCTCTAGAGGAATTCTCTGTACTGGTATCTACTTTAAAAACTTCTCTCGACTCTCACATAATCTTCTACTTTAACACCCGTGTTATCCTTTATTTTTCCCATTGAGTTGATAGGTACAGCAGCTTTTGTCTTCACCATCTCTTTAGGGGTATTCTTAAGTGTTCTATGATAAAACCGATTATAGGAGTAAGCCAGGTCTTGTAGTATATCGAAATTTTTAAATGTATTCATCTTCGTGAAATACCTATGCATTCCTTCTTTTATAGTTCGTTGTACTCTTTCAACTATTGCGGCTTTATTAACTGAAAATGTGTTGTAATACCCTATGTCATACTCAGTAAATATTTCTTGAAACTCTTTGCCTAAAAATTCTGTACCCTTATCTGTCCATATTATTTGAGGATATCTACCATCTTCATTTATAATTTCTTTGACTGCTGTAGCAACAGTCTTTGATTTTTTATCTTTTAAAACCTTTAACTATAAGTATCTGGAATATACATCTATCACAAAAAGAATATATTGATACCCATCATTGTAAGATTTATATTTTATCATATCTGTCAAATCTAGCTGCCATACGTTATCTAAATGCAGGGCTATAGTTTTCCGTGTCGGAAATTTTTTTCGTATAGGTTTATGTAGGGTAAAAGCATCCTCACCTTCTAAATATTTTTTCAATTCTTTTTTATTAATTTGAGGAAACTTTATAAACCTTGAAAAACCTCATATTTATAAGTTGTTTCACATCAATGGTGTTTATCATTGCCTTAGCCTCCATGATTCACAATGACATTAACAATAAAAATTATATTCATTTATACTGAAAGGTGATATAAAAACCAAATGTATATATGAAATATTTTATTTTTAATTACAAAATAATATTAACTATTTTAAATTACAAGTCTAAAACATAGCAGGTGTATTATAAGAAAGATAACTAGGTTATATACATAATTTTTAAATTACAAATAATACAATCATATAAAAGTTACAATAAATATTTAGGAACTAATCCATTTTGATACGAAGTTTGGTTTTTTTCTTCCTACCCTTAGACATGTGTTTCTACTTATCAGCTTTAATCTATCCAATGCAAAAGAAGTTCCAGAGGGACTTGCATCAGGTCTAGGAGACATTGGAATATTATCCAGATCCACTAACCTTTGTTTATTCTGGATTAAAGTTCTCGGAAAATTAATAGTCTGAAGTTCTTGTTTCCTGTTCATCCTGCTACAGGAGCCTTCATCCAATCACGTGAGAGAGATCGGCTATCAAGTCAACAATATCGATCAACTATTGTTTCCATCCCAATAATGATTTGACAGTTCATTCCATATGATGATCTTTTAAAATATTATATAGAACTAAACCCGTTTTCTTACTCCTCATTGGTAAGCTTTCCTCGAGTACATGTCTAAAATTATCTTCTCTTTTCACATCAATCTTAGTATCTGTTGCTAGAGATGAATCTTCCTTAGGTGAATTTAATAAAACTTTTAGATCTACTAATTTTTGTATAGCATTTTATATAGGATTCTTTTTCATGAATGTTAACATCAGAGTTTAATATTTGATGCAGTTCCTTCTCGTAATTATTTATCTGTTCAACTTGCGGATCATATAAACTCAAAGGCTGCTGTTGAAACAATGGTTGATAAGGTTTATACCCAATATGTTCCAGTTGAGGGTTTGATTGAGGTTGTTCGAATGGTTGTTGTTGTTGTTGTTGTTGCTGTTGCTGTTGTTGATGTTGTTGTTGTTGTTGTTGTTGTTGTTGTTGCTGAATTGATCCTATTTATTAATTGTTGTTGCTGTATTGTTGTTGTTGTTGTTGTTATTGTTGTTGTTATTGTTGTTGTTGTAGAGGTAGGGTTCCTGTGTTATATTTCATCTTCTCATAATCGCTGTAGGGTAAAACCACTACCTTCTTCATCATTGAGCAAGCCACTTGGTTATCAAAGGGGTTAACGGAAAAAAGTAAAGGTAGGAACACACCTCCGCCTTTCTGTAATAGCTTCTTTTTATTTTTAAGTTTTCTTACGTTACCAGCAAGTTTTTAATGATGTTTCTATGACGACGCAGCTTTACCTTCTGAGGTCTGTTTAAAGACATTTCCTTTTATAAGACTTAGGCATACTTCTGCTATACATTGTTTATCTGTCTCAGCTTAAGTTTTTCAGAAGGTTTCAGGGTTTTAAATTTTCTCATAAGTGGTAAAATATTTAACAACTAGGTACTCATTATTCAGGTGTGTATACCATACAATCTCTGAATTAGGTAAGATATTTGTACTGTGCCTCTATACGTGTTCTTATAATATGACTCTGAGTAAACTACCCGTGAGGGTATAGCGTAACTTCTTGCTACTTTAGGAACTCTTTACGTTGAGTAGGGAACATTTAGGTAGCCACAACATTGACCTGACTCACATCCCTCTTTGACCAGACAAGATTAAATACTGTGTGCTTAGGACACATTCCTCATATACTTATTCTGATGAAAATATTCTGCGTTATAAAAAAATACTGTTATGTTTTAAATGATGTGAGTAAACTGTAGTTCTGCTATATCCTCATTCAATTTATGCACTCAAGTCATCAAAGGTTTATAATTTTATGTCCTGGTAAACATTGAAGAGCTTTTATGTCATATAACCCTTCATGAAATTGAATTACATCTTTGTAATCTTTTATCTTTAAACTTTTCTTGGTAAACACTGTAGCACCAGATGATTTTAACAGGTTGCTGTTCGAAAATCTCGACCTCTTTTAAAATGTTTAATAACAGAAGGTTTTCCCGCACCCTGTAGGACCTGACACAAGACATGTAGGGCTTTGGAACATAAATTTACCAACGTCCATTTTTAGGGTGACACCTGAACACTAATGAATAAGAAAAGGGTTGCATTTATGTTATAAATGATTCACTAGCTCAATAGAACAATAGATCATAGATGGGATAGAGGGAGGGGGGAGGATACCTTGAATCACTGATTTACTGATTTACTGTTTTAGGGTCTGTAAAACATAAAAATTTTGCTAAAAAATATGATTGAATCAATATATCAATAGATCAATAGATCAATAGATCAGTAGATCATAGCAGGGTAGGAGGATGGTGGGGGTGACAGTTTGATTTACTGATTTACTGCTTTAAGGTATGTAAAACAACAATTTTAATAAAAAAAATATGACTTGAATCAATAGATCAATAGATCAATAGATCAATAGATGGGTAGGAGGGGGGTGGGGAGGGCAGTTTGGCTACTGGTTGGTATGTAAAAACGTAAATTTTTATGTTATAAAAAACAAAAAAAGCATAAAAAAAATTAAATAAAAACAAAAATAAATTAAAAAAATAAATAAAAATTAATAAATTTTTGAAAAAAATTAAGTTGAAAACAAAAGCTCACTCGTAAAAGCTAAAAAAAATTATAAAATTTATTAAAAGAAAACAGAACACGTTTGCGTTCTCGCTCAGGATGGCGTCTGCGGGCAAGTGGGCGCGTGCACGTGCCCATTTCGCGTCGGATCGCGCAGGCGAGCGCGCGCGCGCGCGCGCGCACGCGCACATTTCGCGTCGGATTGCTCCGACAGGCGTACCGGCGGGCGCGCCGACGGGCGCGCTGACGGGCGCGCCGACGGGCGCGCCGACGGGCGCGCCGACGGGCGCGCCGGCGGGCGCGCCAGCGGGAGCGCACAGCCGCGTCAGCCAGGGCCTGCTGACACAACCCGCATCGTCATCCGTACCTGAAAACATATAGACTGACACATCACTTATAAACATATATTTTAACACCAATATTGTATTATTATACATATTGTATTATTATACAAATATTTACTATCACAGCACCGCACCGGAGCCAGCACCGGTGCCGTTGCCAACTCAAACTCTACAGATTCAGACTCCTTTCTCCTTCTTCTATACACTATCAAATTTCAGCCTTCTACGATCAATTTAATTTTTTAGAGGGGCAGCGTCCGCATTACGGGGGGACGCAGAATTCATAATCGTCTACGACGAGATTACGTCAGACTCCTTTCTCCTTCTTCTATAGACTATCCAAATTTCAGCCTTCTACGATCAATTTAATTTTTTAGGGGCAGCGTCCCCCCTTACCGGGGGGGGACGCGGGGGGACGTAATCTTGTCTACGACGAGATTACGTCATCATGCTTGAGCCTAACTCGATTTAGGCCTAATCTCCACGCAACAAGGGCGTAAGCGTTATATTTTGAGGTCGCTCTCGGGGGGAGGTACCCCCTATATACATCCAGCGACTTGAAATTTCGCGTGTAACGAGCTTAATACATCAATAGATTATATTCCACGTTTCAGACCTATAGCTCTATTCCTTCATATCAAAAAGGCTGGGACCTTTCAAACCGGAACATAACTACTCACATACACCCTCTACCTGTACGCCCTCCATTTCTACATCATCATCATCACCTTTGTCTTGTGATATATCTACAGCTCCTTCAGATTTTATTTTATCATTTGGAAAGAAAAATTCGTCTTCGTGGCAAAAATGGGCATTCTTGGTCGGAGCAGGTTCTATCCAGAATATCGGCAAGAACTTTGGCAAATCACCCTTAACTACAACAAAGCACAAAAGGTCCTGTTTTGCAAATAGGGCATAACTTTCATACACTATAATATTTTTTCATTCTGATCATTGATGATAATTTGCTAGACGACATTGTGACTTGGTGAAGTCAGTGTATAAGAAAAATTGCTGGAAAGTACAAAAATCAGAAAACGCCAACTATCTCAGAAATAACTGCTAACGAAATAGGGCGTTAATAGGAGTATTAATAATGACAGCTGTATTAGACCTAAATCACGTATTCACAGAGGAAATTTTTAGTAATGATATTGGGGCACCATTTTCAGGGCAGCAATGGGAGAGGGACGTTTCAATATTTTGCTTAGAAATCTCCGATTTGATGACAGCTCCACGAGAGCTGAACGTGCCCTCGTAGATAAATTCTCTCCAATCAGATCTCTTTGGGAAAAATTTATAACCAACTGCACCTCACACTATGTGCCTGGTGAAAATATAACTATAGATGAACAACTATTGGCCTTCAGGGGAAGTTGTCCCTTTAGGACAATAAGCTTGCGAAATATGACATAAAGCTGTGATAATGGTATGTGACTCCCAATCTTCTTATATGTTGAATGCAATGCAATTACACAAAACCACCAAGTGGGTTTTCTTTAGGCAAGTTTGTAACTGAAGAACTTATTTCTCCATACACTAATTCAGGAAGAAATGTGAAAGGTGATAATTGGTTCCCCTCATATAAAAAAAAGAAAGAGAAAAATTATATATATATATATATATATATATATATATATATATATATATATATATATATATATATATATATATATATATATATATATATATATATATATATATATATATATATATATATATATATATATATATATATATATATCAAATGTAAATATTTTGCATATGTAGATAGAAATATTTCATTTTTATATAAAAAAAATTAGTGCTCACTTTCATTTAATTTCTTGTGGGCAATAGAGTCTTAAATGACGATATGGATGAAAATATCTTTGATTCTACACATTTTTTGTTTATTTGCATAAAAATTTTTTTTTGTTTTTTTTTATCATATATACACAAAAAAAATTTTTTTTTTAAAGTAACTGTGTTTTTATAAAATGATTTAAAAAAAATTTGTTTGCATGAAAGTTTGCCTCCATCATCCCTTTGAAGATGTATGCATCAAATATAATCAAACAATAACCTAGTTTATCAAAATAAAGGTTTAAAAAAGGTTAATTAAGCCGTGAAAAATTTTACCAACGTGTACCAACTATGTGATTTTTAAAGAGGTGTACCTGAGCGGGGTTAACCTTACTCATATCTACATTTAATTTCAAACTCCTCCATTTGCACACATTTCCAAACCCCCTCTACTAATCCTCTCAAACTCTCTTCCGATTCAAAACACAAAACCAAATCATTAACATATAATAAGTAAGGCACCCTCCACTCTCTCCCATTCTCAAATATTCAAATTGAATAACCAAGGAGACAACACTAACATATATATATATATATATATATATATATATATATATATATATAATATATATATATATATATATAAAAAAAACTTTTTATATATATATATATATATATATATATATATATATATATATATATATATATATATATATATATATATATATATATATATATATATATATATATATATGAATGATTAAAACCCTTTGTTGCTATTAGGAATCTATTTTATATTTAAAAACACATAAAACACAATTTAAAACTTATATACAGTTGCGAGCTTTCGTCATTGTAGTAACATGACCTTCTAGCTTTGACAATTAAACAAGGCGAAAAACTTTCTTTTATGTGATTCTATTTAGTTCTGATGAAGTTGGTTATCTAAGATATTTTGTAGAATGCTGAACTCTTCCATGATATTGTTCTGTATATAGTCTATAGTTTGATCAATGGCGGCGGTTGAAATTTGGAAGATTGTATATGCAAAATGTTTCTGCAGATTTTCTGATTTGTGTGTTTGTAAAATTACGAATGATGGACATGTTATTAATGGTAATGTGAGATGGTTGTTGTGAAGTCTATGGTGTGTTAAGGCAGAGTTTTCGTCATGTGTGTTTAGATCATGTTTATGTTGATTTTTTCTTCTTTGGAAATCTATGGTTTCACCAAATATGTTTAATTGCAAGTATGGGGATTTTGTATATACATAGGGGTCGTTTATTTTTGATTTCGGGGTTTTAGTACAGTTTTTATATTAATATTATTTGACGGAACTAGTTGTAAGTGTGGTGGGAATAACTTTTGTATGTGATGGTAGTTTATGTTTGGGATGGGTATGTATGTCTTTTTGGTATTGTGATTGGTATTATTTATGTCGTAGAATTTTTTTTTTGCTTTTTTATATGCCTGATTGATTATATGAGGAGATTTTTAGTTTTTGGAATATTGGTTTTTAGAAATTCTGTTTCTTTGTTTAGGTAAGCAGGAGAACATATTTGAAAATAATAGTACAAAGAGCAGATAGTGTGGCTTGTTTGGTGTTTTTTGTGTGTGTGGAGTACCAATGTATGTATGTGGGGTTGGAGGTGGGCTTTTTATATACAGTAAAATAAGGTTTAGTGTTGTGATATGATATTAATAAAGTGTCTAAGAACGGTAATGTGTTATGGTTGGCATTTTCTATAGTAAATTTTATATTTGTGTGGATCGAGTTTATGTGGTTTAATATGTCTTGGGGGTTGGTTGTGTTTGGTATGGCGGCAAAAATGTCGTCCACATATCCTAACCAAACACCCTGAAAGAAGATGATGTGGTAGAATATAATAATGTTCGAGTAATTCCATGTATATGTTGCTGAGGATAAAGGTAACAATATTGTCATTTTAAATAGTACTGATTATATAAACAAATGTTACACACTACTTAACACCCATACATATGAAAAATTAACCAAAAAACCACAATCTAACTCACAAACAACCTTCAACTCTCAACTCAAACAAATACTAAAAAACCAACCTAACATAAACAAAAACCTCAACGCATACATGAATAACATTTCCCAGTTCTATGTACCAAAAATACACAAACACAACACACCTTTACGCCCCATCATATCAAACACAAACAACAATACCTACAAACTATCACAATGGCTTTCAACTCAACTTAAACCTCTTCTAGGCACTATTTCTACTTCTCACCTAAAAAAAACTCTGAAGATTTTATAAACAAAACCTCTTCTCTTAATACTAAAACCCACACTTTCGTTAGCTTTGATGTCATATCACTTTTCACATCTGTACCTGTCCCTCATCTATTAGAACTCCTAACTAAATACATAACTGAAAACAATATTAACCTCTCACAACCTTTCTCTATATTAAAATAACTAATACTACTTACATTACAAAATAATTTCTTTCAATTTAACCAACACTTTTATAAACAAAAACACGGTCTGAGCATGGGATCTCCTCTCTCCCCCATACATACATGAAATTACTCAAACATTATTATATTCTACCACATCATCTTCCTTCAGGTTGTGTTTGGTTACGATATGTGGACGACATTTTTGCCGCCATACCAAACACAACCAGCCCCAAGACATATTAAACCACATAAACTCGATCCACACAGATATAAAATTTACTATAGAAAATGCCAACCATAACACATTACCGTTGACACTTCATTAATATCAGGTCACAACACTAAACCTTCTTTTTACTGTATATAGAAAGCCCACCTCAACCCCACATACATACATTGGTACTCCACACAAAAAATACCAAACAAGCCACACTATCTGCTATGTGCTTACGCGCTTTC